>DVZL01003623.1:0-13778 GCA_018236625.1 Lasaia peninsularis
AAATTACTGCTGCCATGACATGACTTCATCATTGTCATATTCCGGTTTGATAGAAAGTAAAAAGCTGAAACGTTACGTTTCAGCCTTTGGTTTGCCGAGTTGCATCTCGTATTATCTCCAGATACGTCCCCTTCTTTACGCTCGTACTATTTCAAAAGTTAGTCATACCAGCTTAGAAATGTTATCACGCGAGAGCCGCATGAATTGTGGACGAAATTTGTAATTTTCACACGGCAACACCATTCAGGATGCAGTAATATTAAAGATAAATTATTTATATAACATTGGCACTGACTTCAGACGTGACTCAAAGCCAAGAGCAGGCGAAAAAAAATGTTTCACGGACCAGACGAGGACGTGTCACTCTCCGTATTTTTCTTTAAAATGTGGACAATTTCTAATCATTTATGATGTTGCTATTAATATAAATGTAGCGAAGTTACGCTAAAAGTGACGAAATTATTAAGTGTTTATGATGTTACTATTAATATCGTTTGTAGTGAAGTAACGATATGAATGAGGAAATTATTATGAGTTTATTATGAATATAGTAACATATGCTAAAAGTGACGAAATTGACGAATGAAATGAAGCGAATAAGTGCTTAATATGGTGTTACTATTAATGTAGAGTAGCTAAGTTACGCTAAAAATGGCGAAAAAATGAAGTGCTAATAATGTTTAGCAAAATTACGCTAGAAGGACGAAATAAAAAAATATTTGAAGAGAATCTCATTTTTTACTTATTGGAAGCAAAATCGAAGGTCTGAGAGAAACATTTAATAGGTGTGAAGTACTTATACGTTGCCTATGGATTTCAGGTTGAGACGTTCGCTTGTGGAGTCAAACTTCGTACCGCCAAACATCGAAAACTTGTAACAATTTCTACGGGAAAAATTAAAGTATTTTTTCCTATATTCCTTAAAAGCAATTATTTTCATAATTCTTTCCTGGCAATAACTAACACAATAAATGAATTAGCGAAGACGTTACATATCTTCACGCGTAATGAAATACCGAGTTAAATTGAGATTTATTTTATAACGGTTTTACTGGTGGTAGAGTGCCGTGCAGCAACTCGCCCGGGTAGGGGGGATCCACCGCCTTATTTATTCCTGCCGCCATAATGACATTGACGTGTTCCGATCAGGGTAAGGTTAGGTCTAACACAGAGCAGCGGCGCACCTACAACATTTATGGTGTCTATAGACCTCCATACCATCAGGAGACATGTTTGTTTGTTTGTTGTCTTACACTATAAAACAAGCTTTAACTTAATGTTCTTTTTAGGTTTACATACCTAAAGGGTAAAAACTGAACCATATTACTAAGACTTCACTATCCTTCTGTCTGTCTGTCTATCACCAGGCTGTATCTCACTAACCGTGCTAGTATCACGGTTAGTGAGATACAGCCTGGTAAAGTTGTAATTTTCACAGATTATGTGCTTGTGTTGCCTCTATAAAAATATACTAAAAAAAGAATAAAATAAATATTTAAATGTTCCCATTCAACAAACGCGATTTTTTTGCCATTTTCATGTAAGTAGCTGTAGCAGGCGCGCGTTGCCAAAAACTAAACTGTGCAGCGCCACCTGGCGGCGAGTGACATCGATGAGCATATTATACAAACCTTCTGCGTGGAAAAATACATATATGCCTATACCAATTTTTATAATAATCAGTCCAGTAGTTTTTGAGTTCATCGATGACATACAGACAAACATTCATTTTTATATATTATATAGATGTTACGGAAACCGTGTGCGAGTCCGTCTCGCACCTTCAAAAAATACTTTTGTGTTGCGACGACAGCGATCATGAAGTCGGGATTTTATTGGTAGGGAAGAATGGGTTACTTTCAATGACAAATATTCGACAGCTTGAGATAACTCGGTGATAACTACATCTGTAATTGGTTTTACCGGTAATTAGATCAATTAAAATGGCTATGTCTGGCGTACTCTCAGATTCTAGGAGTGGAATTCGCCTATAAGGTGTTCGTGCTTAAAAGGTCACAGGCGAGACGCAAAGGCTATTTGGAAAGTAGTCTGGCGCCGCTGTTACCTTTGAGCTAATTTAGTGAGAAATATATTTAACTAACTCTAGCCCGTGGTTTTGCGTTCATTTTAAAGTTATCTAGGCCTCTTGTCCCCTGTTGTTCGATTTCCGAGCAGGGCTACTTGTTTTAAGAATTAGAATTATAATAATTTACAAGACATGAAAATAAAGATATCCAATAAATTATCATTACTTAAAACATACTTCATAAAGTCATCAAAATTAATACAAGATGACTTTATATAATTGATTACTAAATTATAATAGAAAACAAATAGGCAATCGTTTACACTATTTGATAAAAAAGGGTTTAATTATTTTAAAATATAGGTTATACCTAACTCTTATATTTGTGCTAAAGTGCTACAAAATTAACAATATTTAGAAATTTCAGGTTACTTTTTACGCTCCAAATTTCGAATTTAAAAAGAAAGTAGGTACATTTTTATTCATATAATAGAATATTATCACAAATAATGTATTAAGATAAATTTATATGTGTTTTTTAGTTTATCTAAACGGCGGACATCATGAGACCCAATATCGTCTTATCGAGGGTGCATAAATGCAGTGAATTGAAATGAAAATTATTTATTTGCCGAATATGTGTTGAAAAATTGTTACAAAAAAAAAGTTTGCTATACCAACATATTCTACCACAGTGTGGTGTGCTAATATTTTAACACTTAATTTTTATTTATTTATTAATTATCAAAGTAACTACCTATTATATAATAATTATCTTATTATTTATAACATTAATGTACATCCGACTTATTTTACCCTGTCGACCATAAACTGCCATAGTTTCCAAACCTATTCATTCAGGAGAAGAAACCGTAATATTATTATTATGTACCTCTGCCTACCATTTTTTTATTATAAAAATAATTTGCGTTTCACTTGTTTCGGTCAAGCTCTAAACGTCATAGATTATTTATTTAGCATAAATACATATCTTTACGGCAAGTCTCTGGCGTGGTAGGCAGATTATTGCTTCTTGATCCTTGCTTAGCTTCGTCGTGGACTTTGAATCGAGGTCTCCCCGGGTACCTGCGTCCGTCCACATTCGCATTGTGTATTTGTTTTCACAATATTTCATTTATTTCCTTTCTCATTGTTACACCGTCATTCACTTTCAATACTTTTTTCTATTTTTTTTATTTGTGGCCTACAAGCTGCTAATGCTGTGTGCTGCAAGTGCTAATGCTTATCTATACAAATAAACAAAATTGGAGTGTCTGTATGTAACATTAAAACAACCGCTTTATGCTAAATGTATATGTATTTTTACAAGGTACTTATACCAAAATAATATTGTTTAGAATTTTTGTCCGTCTATCTGTTTATTTCCGCATAACTCTGAAACCGCTGGACCAATTTTGACGGGACTTTCACTGGCATACAGCTGATGAAATAAGGAGTAGCTTGGGCTGTTTTTATTTAGTTAAATTCAAACGCGGATGAAGTCGCAGCCACAGCTAGTTAAAAATAAGTAATAGTTCAAATACATTGTTACCTAGTTTACTGTTTACAAACGGACTCATTTAAACGATTACAAGTGACATTAATCATAATATTATTTTATTTTAATCATGATGGATGTCATATGTGACAATAAAACCTAGCGACGGCATAGCGAGAACGTTTGTGAAGTCGTAATTGCAATGTTACGAATAATTACGCTAGACATCGACATATCTACCTAAGTACCGTCTCTAGGAAAAATCGGACTTGATCCAAGATATAAGGTCCCTTCATCGCAAATGGAAGGGTGTTGAGCAAAAGGATGTTCAGTAATTAAGCTATGAGGGTAGAAGACTTCATTTATAATGAAATGAAATGAAAATTATTTATTTGCCAAATATGTGTGTTTAAATAGTTGTTACAAAATAAAAGTTTTAATTATATCAACATATTCTACCACAATGTGGTGTGCAAATAATTAAACACTTAATTTATATTTGTTTATTAATTATAAAACTATATATTATATACTAATACTAAATATCTTAATACTTATAAATATTAATTTTAACCCGACTTATTTTAACCCTGTCTACCATATTCTTGCAGACATAACGTTGCACAATATTCAGTACAACTGTATTAATAAATATGTAGTCCCTGGACGTCCGAGCTTTGCTCTGTGTTTGGTTAGTACGTCACATTTTTTTTGAGATTTTATTTCACATAATTCACTTTGTTTTGCTTGTTTTTGTAGGGCCACCTCGGACAGTTTTCTCACAAAAAAGGAACACAAAAAAAGACGATCGAATTGGTTTTGAATCCGGGATTCTGCGCATTAAGGCGCCCGATTTCCCAACTGAGCTATACTAATTCAGAAGTATTGGCGAAATTTTGCTTTGTATTGTAATGATATAGGTTTTTATTTCATGAAAACACGATTAATAAAAGAAACCTAAAAATAAAATCTAGCTAGATCGATTTATCGCCCCCAAATCCCCATACATACAAAATTTCAAGAAAATCGTTTTAGCCGTTTTCGAAATCGCTGATATATACATGAATTGCTCGTTTAAAGGTATTAGATTAAAAGATTAGATATAACATTATTTGAATACATTTCCTTTATGTCTGATCTGTTCCTCCATACCAAAAAAATATGTGTTGTTAGTTATATTATAGTCTAGAATTATTTAAGACATGCACATACGGTCTAACAGCCCGACCATAGACAATGACCACGTACAACAACTATGAAATGAATAGGCCACGGTTGTCTTTTACCGTCAGGAGAGCCGTGTGCTAGTTCGCTGCCTTATCCCATAAAAATATATCGAAATATGTTATATAAAGTTTATTCAGTTTTAGTGTCGCTGAACTTTATACAGTAGTGAAAATATCATCACCCTTATCCCTGATGGATTAGGCAGTAGTACTTACTTATTCATCCAAGATTAGCCTATGAAATTAGGTCCTACGATGATAAGTTTTTTTATATGATAATGCAAAGACAAGCTTATGGGTTTTTTGAGGGTAAGAGACAACCGTAGCCCATAGACACCATAGATGTTGTAGGTGCGTCGCTGTCCGGCTGGCCGGGAGCTGGGCCCGATGTGCAAGTTTACCGGCTACCTTAGCCTCCGGACTGGAATACGACAAAGTCATTATGGCGGCAGGAATAGGTGAGGAGGTGGATCCCTACCCGGGCGAGTTGCTGCACAGCAATCGACCATCCCCAGTTAACCTATGCTCGCCTCTTACGAGCTGCTTGGTAGGTAGACAGTTTTATTGAACAAAAACATTTCCCAAGATACTGGAAATTATTTCTTTATAACGCAGTTAAAGCTGGGGGTGGTAACTAGTTAAAAAGTTAAAAGGAGTTATTTAAACATAAAGTAATAATTTAACTCACGATTTCATTATTATTATCTTATTCCATAATAAATACAAATCAAAATTGGGGATGTTTAATTATTTGAACTCCAGTAAGTTCCGAAGCTTGAATATTCAAAGAGAAATTTTGTTTACTCGAAAAATAAAGTGGGCAAAGGCTTGTTGATTGAAAATAATTTTATTTTTGTACCAATTGTAACTGTCTATTCTATTTCTTTTCTGTTTTTTGTTTATTTAACCTTTTTTTATACACCAAATAAATAAGTTTGTACAAAATGCGTAATACAAAAGCCGAATTGAATGCTTTTTGATATTTTTGAACAGTAAACTTTTGGGCTAACAGTAAGTGGAGTAAGTAGTCGCCACAAAAAATCTCTGTACAACAAATAAAATTGGAGTGTCTGTACGTAAAAAATCTTTATTGATATTTACGCCATAAGAAAAATAATGCGAGTACATGAGAAATGTTATATCTTAAATTTCAATAAGTTAAAAGGCAAAAAAAGCTTTTTAGAAAAAGCTTTATTATTTATCGAGTTGCTCTCAACGAGATCTTTCATTTGATACCAATATTGTAGAAGTGATTAAAAAACAACTATTCCGCCATCTTTGTTGGTCCACCATATTGGATTTAGAATGATTTCATGTACCTTATCGTGCATTGTCATCCAATCTAAACGTGTATACAAAATTTCAGCTTCATCGGGTGAATATATCTACTTAAAAATTAAATTCTAAGATTCCACCCGAACATACATACATACAATGAAAGTTAAATAAAAGCTTTTAAAAATGTATTTCTGTTTTCCTTTGTCATTGTTTCACGCATGAACGGATAGAACAATTTCGATAATCATTTTATGTTTTAATTGTCAGTAAAATTTTTCTATCGAAAGAAAAACTAGGGACATTTTAAGGGACATAGGAAAAAATATTCTAATATCAGGAAGTAGTTAGTTTAAATCTGAAAGTGTGTCTGTAGAAATTACCTAGAAAAATATGGATTTTTTTACCTTAGCTAACCAAACTTTTTTCACCAAAGGTGGAAGTTGTGCGTTGTGAACCTGAGGCTGGGATGGTAAGCCTCTTGCTTGAGTAAGTTTACCGGATACTCTACCCTCCAAACCATAACGCGACAATGGCGAGCACTGCCGCTATTATGGAAGGAATAGGTAAACCGATCCGGGCGAGTCGTTGCAAGAATCTACCACTTAGTCAATGTCACGGTGTTGATGATAATAGACCCTGTGCTCGTCTCTTACAAGCTGCCTGGGTGGATGGTAATCTGCCTATTTTACAACGGAACCCGGACCAATACGGGAAAATTTTTTAATCGACTTCAAAAAAAGAGAGATATTTATTCCGCTAATCGTAAATGTGTTTTGATATTTTTATAAGCTGTATACATTAAATTGGTTACGTTGAGTAAAATACGAGTTTATTTTTAAATCGACTTCAAAAGAAGATAAGTGTTTATTCTGCTAATTGTTAGCAGATTTTGATATTTTTACAAAAATGTGGAGGAAGATCCAAGAAAGAAAGATATACTCTACTCTTACTTCCATAAAATGACGTTGGGATGAGCACTAAGTTGTAGAAAGCGAGCCGAGCACTAAAGTAACTTCATGCCTATTATTCCCGAAAAGATAGGCAGAGGTTGTTCGGGCCATATGACACTATATGGCATCGAACACCTTAACTTGCGTAAGCAACTGGGTTCGCACGCTCTGTAGCTCAGTGCCGCAAGTTAAGGCAGTATTGCACCTGACAGGATAGAGCGCGGTACTCATTTGCATTTCCTATCCACTGCATTATATCATAATCATTTTTGACAAAATATAATTACTATCATAAACTTTGCATTTTGTAATTGTAGGAAAACCCCCTACAATTTTCTGGTCCTTCGAGCATTTTTAGGACCTCTCGAACTGTTTTCAAGTAGTTTACAGGTCCTTACGAGCAATTTGATCCAGCGCGCGGTTCGATCAAACACAGGACCTCGCGTTACTATCGTGGGAAAGTGACATTTTTTCCATTTTAGTGAATTATCAGTGGTATGGTAACAGTGTTTTAACTTAAAGATATTAACAAACTGACAATTTTTTTTTCTTAATTACATCTTCATTGCAAAATAACAGTGTAATACAACATTTATAAACTTAGTTCCTGACATCGATATTTATAACGCCTAATTTTTGCTGGCTGGGAGGCTTCCTTGGACGCATTCATTTACAGTGCGAGACAAGGTTCTGTTGCATCTTCATCTGGAGATATCAAGTAAGATCGTTACATTTTTTAAGTATAAATTTTATCGTCATGGAGGCTCTTTTAGTTCGTCAGGCAGAGATCTTAGACACGATCAAATCCATTCAGTCCAATTTCAAAAAAGACTCAGCAAGTAGAAAGACTCCCGAGTATCTAGAAAAGAGGTTAACAACCTTAGATAACCTTTGGGGGGAATTTGAGCAAAATAACCGTAGGCTGGTAGGGGTAAAAGATGAATCTCAGGAATATTTCAAAGAAAATATTTTTGATAGGACACGGGATCTTTATCAAGACATACGCAATGTCATCGTTTTATTTAATAAGCAAGAAAAAGCGACACAGCCATGTGGTGAGGCTGATGAGCTTCTATTGAAGCAAAAAACAAATTTTAGGGCCTTTAGCAGGTTGGTACATACTTTAAGTATTGATGATATAATAGAAAAATGGGAACTGGAAGACGAGTTACATAATATTCAATCGTTATGGAATAAAATTGCTAGCTTGCATTTAGATATAGATCAATTATTAAGAGGTAGTGACATAACGTACGAAGAGGAATTCAGTAAATATGAAATACAGTTTAAAAACATCAAGCGCTCGTTGCATCATAAATTGTCATCCACGATTCATACGCAACTATCCACTCCCCAGTTAGAAATACCTAGCTTTTCTGGAAACTATCTCCAATGGCCTACTTTCTTTGGATTATTTCAGGAAGCAATTTATAATAATAACATGCTAACTAAAACACAAAAAATGCAACACCTAAAAGGCAAGTTACGAGGTGAAGCGGAACGTCTAATACAACATCTCAACATCACTGCGAATAATTTTGATATTGCTTGGGATATTTTAGTCCACAGATACAATAACCCGCTTTTACTATTTAGTCATCAAATTGAAACATTTTTAAATCAGCCTAATGTCCATAAACAAACTGCATACGAATTAAAAAAGCTGCACGATACGTCCTTGGAATGTATACATGCAATAGATAATCTAGGAATCGACACCACAACCTGGGATCCGTTACTAGTTCATTTACTATCCAAAAAGTTAGATGCCGAGACATATAGAGACTACAAGGAGTATCGACAGGCACCGAGAGAACTACCTACACTCTCCGAATTCACATCCTTTTTGGAAGCGAAATTTACAGCTCTTGAACCTATTCTTAGGAAAGAAAGAGATAGCAATATACCATCATCATCAATTCAAAGTAATCAAACTAAACTATCGCTTTACAAACGTAATAATAATTTGCGTTCGGATAATGACAAATATCATAATAAAAGCTTTTATGCCCAAAAATCAAAATGTCCTTTATGTAAATTAAATCATGATTTCTACAAATGTAGGAAATTTTCCAGTATGTCGGATCATATGAAACTTAAAACAATTGAGCAACTTGATATTTGCAAAAACTGTTTATACAAACATTATAAAGGTATATGCAATTCTACGAAGCGGTGCAAGCTATGCAACGAAAGTCATAATACCTTGTTGCACGCGTCTTATGTCAAAGTCGCCGCTTTACCTTTGAACACGTCCGTTTCTACAAGCGATAATCAACCCAATTCAAAACACCATAACGTTAATCATATTGCAGCCGACGATGAAGAAATACTACTGACTACTTTGATGCTGAAAGTCTTAGCGACGGACGGTACTTATCATACTTTACGAGCACTCTTAGATCAGGGGTCTCAAATTACGTTAATTTCCGAAAACGCAGTACAATGCCTAGGTCTTCAACGCCAAAAATGCCATGCTTCGGTCGCCGGGATAGGATTTGGGGCAAAGCAGGGTCGAGGTACAGTTTCACTTAACTGTAAATCGATTTATGACGACTACGAGTTTCACACACAAGCCTTAGTTATATCAAAAGTTATTAACAACTTACCTAACAGTTCTTTCTCAAAGCAAATATGGCCTCATCTACAGAATGTTAATCTAGCCGACCCGGAGTATAACTTGTCTCGTCCTATAGATATTCTGCTAGACGCTAGCGTTTATTCCGAAATTATCATGTGCGGTCTCATAAAAGGTCCGTCACTAGCACCGATTGCACAGCAAACTAAATTAGGTTGGATTTTATCAGGAAATGTAAAAACGTTTAACTGTCACGTAGTTTTAAACAATTTATCAAATATATCAAAATATTGGGAAATTGAAGACATTTCTTTCCCGTCGGCATTAACGAGCAGCGAACAATATTGTGAAGACTTATATACAACTACTACAGTACGCAGGCAGGACGGCACGTACCAAGTTTGTCTTCCCATGAAACCTGGGTATGAGCAACAGTTGGGATCATCTAAATCGAGAGCTATCATAAGACTCAATCAATTGGAACAAAAAATGGCAAGAAACAATGATTTTGCTGACAAATATAAGAAATTTATGACAGAATATAAAGAGTTAGGAGACATGTGCCTAGTGAACTTAATCAAGGAACCAACGTGCTACCTCCCTCATTTTGGGATTGTGCGACCTGAATCAAGTACTACCCAATTAAGAGTAGTATTTAACGCTTCCTCAAAGACCTCCACTGGCTACAGCCTGAATGATTTAATGTATCGTGGACCGAATCTTCAGGCTGATTTGCAGGCACTTATTATAACGTGGAGGCAGTATCAATATGTGGTGACAGCTGATATTGAAAAAATGTTCCGTACAATTTATGTTGCTGAGTCACATCAGCCTCTGCAAAGCATCGTGTGGAGAAACTCGCCAGAAGAGCCTATCCTAAACTATCAACTGACAACTGTTACCTACGGGACGAAAGCAGCCCCGTTTTTAGCAATGCGCACCCTTAAACAGATTGCAAAGGATGGCGCGAGCCGTTATCCCTTAGGCTCAGAAGCCTTAAAAAACTGTTTCTATATGGATGATTATTTAGGAGGGCACAACTCTTTTGACAAGGCGAAAGTTACCATTGAGCAATTGATCTGCCTATTGCAGGAGGCAGGAATGAATCTGCGTAAGTGGTCAAGCAATAATGCAAATTTAATTGATGATTTAGAATGCAAAGAACAAAACATCCCGTTACACTTTAAATGCACTGAATCTCGTAAAACCTTAGGACTAAAATGGACCCCCGCCTCGGACATGTTTAGCTTTGATGGCAAAATATTTGATTACAACTGCAAGAAATATACCAAGAGACAGTTACTGTCAGATATTTCTAAAATATTTGATCCGATGGGTTGGTTGTCACCCTTTACTATTAAATCTAAATTATTATTTCAATCGGTCTGGGTCTCCGGTATATCATGGGATGAGGAGTTATCGCAAGAAATCAAGAATGAATGGTTAGAACAGGATTTTCAAAATATAAATCAAATTAAAATATCACGACATTTGGGCAATACACAAAATAAATACACATTACACGGATTTTGCGATTCATCACAAAAAGTTTTTGCTTGTTGCATATATATGGTAACTACAAATAATAAAGGCGAGAACACATCGACTCTAATCACAGCAAAGACTAGACTAGTCCCTTTAAATAAGAAAATATCTCTCCCACGCTTAGAACTATGTGCAGCTTTATTATTGTCACAATTAATGAAAAAAGTTAAAGATTCCCTATCAGATAAATTGGTAACCACGTATGGGTGGACTGACTCAATGGTTGTCCTGGGATGGCTGCAAGGAGACACGTCAAGATGGAAACAATTCGTAGCTGATAGGGTAGAAAAGGTCATTAAAATTATTCCCAAAAATTTTTGGCGGTATGTCGGAACAGCTGATAACCCTGCTGATTGTGCTACAAGAGGAATAACTGCAAAAAAATTATCAGAACACAGCCTTTGGTGGCAAGGACCAAAGTGGCTACCTACAGTAAAGTTAAGTGAATCCTGCATCGTATATCCTTCCCCTGACATAGAAGTAAAAAAGTGTAGTGTGAATGCTACTTTATATAAAAATCAAATTACTATCATAACAGAATTATTAAATAAATACAGCTCTATTACTAAGGTAGTGAAAGTCTTAGCTTGGGTACAACGTTTTATTTCACGCTTACGATGTCAGCAAAATACAATTAAAGGACGTCTATTATCATGTGCGGAGATAAGCAGCGCTTATACATTAATTATTAAATCAATTCAAGAGCTCGAGTTTGCTGACGACTTAGACTATATAAGGAGGAGAGGTTTTGTTTCAAAAAATAGTAAAATTGCAAATTTAAGTCCATTTTTAGACGATACAGGGCTATTGAGAGTTGGGGGACGGCTCAGGAATTCGAATATTGTTTTGTCAGCTAAACATCCAATTATACTTGCAAATCATAGTCGATTTACGGAGCTCATCGTATATCAGGCTCACTTGACCACCTTACATGGAGGTCCTAAGCTAACATTGGCATTTATTAGAGAAAAATATTGGATTGTTAGTGGGAATCGCACTGTGAAGAGACTATTGAGATTATGTGTGCGTTGCCGTCGATTTAGTAGCGACAAGTGCCAGCAGATCATGGCGGATTTGCCGTCACCGAGAGTAACCCCTCCATCACGGCCTTATACTCATTGTGGCATTGACTTTACGGGTTATGTAGATCTCAAGGTCAACAAAGGCCGGGGAATTAAAACAACAAAAGGATACATAGCAGTTTTCGTATGCTTATCAACTAAGGCTGTCCACTTAGAACTGGTCTCAGATCTTAGCACACCAGCCTTTCTAGCAGCATTTCGTAGGTTTTGTGGTCGACGAGGAACTCCTCGTCATATGTATAGCGATCGAGGTTCGAACTTTTACGGAGCAAATCGTGTTTTAAAGCAAGAGTATAAAGAGATAATTGCAAGCATTAATCAAGCATTTTTCAATGACATAGCCAGTATGGACATCGATTGGCACTTCAACGCCCCAGCCTGGCCAAATGCAGGTGGACTCTGGGAAGCAGCAGTTAAAAGCCTCAAACACCATATCAAGAGAGTTATAGGCGAGCAAAAACTCACTTACGAAGAGTTTACAACCTTATTGCATCAAATAGAGGCATGCCTAAATTCAAGGCCACTGTGTGCCTTGAGTGAAGATCCCGAAGAAGACTTCTTAACACCTGGACATTTTTTGATAGGTGGGCCGCTATTATCACGGCCTCAGACAGATCCTGACTCATATAATTTGACAAAAAGATGGCAACTAGTACAATCTATGAATAAACAATTTTGGAAAAAATGGTCCACCGAATATTTACAGCAGCTTCAGTCGAGGAGCAAATGGCGGTCGCCCCAAAAGAATTTGCAAGTAGGAGAAATAGTGCTTGTCAAGGAGGAGAACCTACCCCCTGGAAAGTGGGCTTTAGCTCGAGTTCATGAGCTTCATCCAGGAAATGACGGATATGTCCGGGTGGTTTCTCTCAAAACAAAAAATAATATCATCAAAAGACCGGTGAACAAGTTAGTTTTATTGCCAGTGATCGACAAGTGCAATTTTTCTGATGAATCATCATCGCAAGCACCGCATTACGACAAAAATGCGAAACGTCACCAATGTAAAAGAAACGTATTTTCGACATGGATTATCAACATATTTATGATTTTATCTTTTTTAATCTCACCAACCTTACTACAGAATATCAACTATAATATAACATCACTCGAAAACAACAATATCTTATTTTATGACAAAATATCCAACATGCATCTTATACGTGACGAATGGAAACTCATCGTATATTATAATATGGATCCGTATTGGCAAGGCATGGAGCTATTTAATAAATATATAAAGCATCTAGATCAGATGTGTACAAATGCAAATATGACATCACATTGTGACATAGTGCTACATCAGCTATATCATGGATACGCGGAGCTAGAGTACTACAACCAGATGTTGCTTCATCAGCAAATATCACCGCGCGCGCGAGCCAAGCGCGGCCTTGTCAACGGTGTAGGTTACATCGCGCACGAGCTGTTCGGAGTATTAGATGAAAGATTCGCGGAACAATATCGAAAGGACATTGAACTAGTACAAGCGAATGAAAATAACCTTGCATTACTTTGGAAAAATCAAACTGCTATTGTAGAAGCCGAATACAATTTATTAACTAGAATGAAAGAGTCCATGGACAAGCAGCACAAAA
>DVZL01003624.1:0-13778 GCA_018236625.1 Lasaia peninsularis
TTCATGTTTTAGGTAAGAATTTTATTAGTTTGTTTAATGTTTTATTTATATTGTATGATTAACATAATTTTGAGTGATTTTCAGAAGTGTGGGTCCGAAGCTATTACTTGTTTGTATTTAAAATATAGCTGTGATTACTTATTTCAGTACCTAATAATACGTGTTTTATTTCTTTATCAATAGTTCAATTCTTCACCACAAAAAAAATAAACCGTTATTGTCCATTAAATCTAAATTAAAAAGCAGTAAAATAATAGTGCATTATTTCAGAATTAGGCAGAAAAAAGTTTGTAACTCGAAATAATATTTTTGTTTTAGCTCCCTACTATCATAATAGCTAGTAATAATTTAAACATTTACCTAAAGTAGGTATAGCTTATAATATAAACATTTAAACCTATTAAACTATTTTGTATTAAAATTAGTAGAAAAAGAAATATATTCGAAAAATTAACAACAACAACAACAACGGTTAATTTATAAAATACCCCGTTGTTGGTTCAGGTTCTGATGCTGAACTGGTGGTAAAGTGCTGTGCAGCAACTCGCCAAGGTAGGGATGGTGGATCCTTACCTATTCCTACCGCCAAAATGACATTGTCGTGTTCTGGTCTGGAGGGTTGGGTTGCCGGTAGTCTTGCACACCAGACCTGACATCCCAGCCACATAACAGCGACGCACCGACAACATCTATGGTGTCTATAGGCCACGTTTATCTCTTACCATCGGGAGAGCCGTGTGCTAGTTCCTTTTCTTGTCCTATAAAAAAAACTCAAATATAAACTAAAATAAACCCAACTTTATCAAATAATATTCTTAAATGCTATAAATATGAATCTATTAATATGTATGCATTATACGAAACCATTAAGAAAAGTTTTATATTTAAACAGGCTTGTTGCGATGTGGAAGGCCCATCATCGATAGCGTAGACTAGTTAAAATATAATTTGATGAGAAACAAATAATTTGTTCCACCATCTGAAGTGATCATTATTTTTACGCATTTATTGACTAAAACATCTATTCAAGGAAGTTACATAATGGACAATGAATCCAGCAGCGGATTATTTTTATACCTACTTCTCTATAATTTACAAAAATAAGTATACCAATTCTAAAGGAAATAACAACTTAAATGTTAGATCTATAATTTTAAACAAGTCTTTAGGCGTAGGGATGTAGTATTACCACAACTATCCCGAATTTTCTACTATTTTAATTTTTTTGGCCTTTAGTAATGTTGTAGTTAAATTTAGTTCTACACAATTCACTGCATTATTTAGAGACCAATGAGGTTTATGATTTCGTCTCAGTTAGGCAAAGCTCCAGTAAGATTGAAATTTTCATCAAACTATTTTTAGGCTGTATATAATATTTAAAACTTGGTGTCTAACCATCGGGAAAAGAATCTAAGGTGGAGAGATGATGGTAGCATTTAGTAGTTGAGGTGATCAGAGTACTCTACTGGAAGCATTGGAAGAGATTCGTAGCAAAAACAAGGTGTTGTACAATTTAAAAAGTATATTAAGAGTAAAAATTAAAGTAAGGTGAAGGAAAACATTGTGAGGAAACCCAGAATTTGTAGTCGATATGGTGACGGACTTGCCGCCTGCCACATCGTGGGACTTAACATCGTTGACTAATCGTGGGTGAAATCTCTGCCTCCCATTTCGGAGATATGGAGAGTTAATGAAGAATCATGCACACGTAAATTAAATAAACACAACTCATTGTGAGTTTTTTGGAGAAAATCATACATAATATTGACGCCAAAAATATAAAATGCATTTTATTGATATAAAATTAATATACGAAAAAAATGTTAAAATAAAACAGATAAGGTTGTAAACAGAGAAGCTCTTAATGGACGGTTAGACACCAAGTGAATGCGTCACGCAGTATCGGATGATTGATGGAGGGTGCACTGGACCGAGGTCGGCTCCCGGGCGACCAGCTTTGTGTTCTCGTTACTACTACACCATCAGATTACTTACGCTGGTTTTTGACATACCTATATACACGCCAGGTCCCTTGCGAGATAGGCAAAGGGTATCGATTCATATTTGCCTAGTTACATTAATTACTCTCTTCATACAAACAAGCCGGGTTCGGAGATTTTTGGCACCACCCTCAAGTATATTATTTCAGATGTACAATGAAAACTTTTGCACTGATAGAACAAAACATACTAACGTGATATCAGTGAAATTATAATATCATATTACAAATATAAAACATCAAAATACATTCTTGTCTTTATTTTATCCTGCCTCTGAATGAAAACCGTAATAAAATTTGTTGTGTAACATGAAACCGACTTCGAATTATTTATTTCGAATTATTTATTATGTCATCTAATTAAATAATATTGTAAAGTAAATAACGTGTTTTTGTAAATATTTCAAAAAATAACTAACCCAGTTGTCATGCAATTTATATGCAACTAAGCAGACGGATTTCCTGATGGTAATAATTTATTTGTAAGTGTGGGAATAATCGCGTAACCAACATACAAAAAACATACAGTCTTATAGAAATTACTTATCATATAATAATATTGTGAAACCAATTTCTACAGGTGTTCAAACCCATGACTGCAAGAAACAAACATACACAAGTTAAAACATTAATACATAGTAACAGATTTTCAATATAATAAAATGTTTTTGGAATTATTTATGGTGATTGCTAAGTCGAGGAATCGAAGGCGAAATTACTAATTAGAGTTGATATTATAATCCTACAATTAAAAAGATATATATTTACTAATTTTTACTAAAAACAAGTTTTAACAGAAACAAAAATGTTGCTTTTTCGAGGAAAAAAAATATATCACGTATTATAACTATAATATTTATATATTACACTGATTAGGTGCTCTAAATAGGGCTATTTTGAACACATATTTCTAATTCTTTCTACCTTTCTGCTTGGAACTTTTGTCACACTAAAACAAATTTACAATAATTGTTCAAACTCCAAAACAAGTAGAGTATATATACATTATACGTGTATGATGGGTGCTAGTCAATAGTATAAATATATAAAAAATACTTAAATAGATCAAATATAGTAAAACACCCAGACCCGGAAATATTTATATTATCTCCTCGACCAACGAGGTGCTTCATTCAATATGAAAAATTTATTTAAAATGATGTAAAAAAGGAATGAATAGTCAAAAAGGCCTCAAGCGAATGTGTCACGCAGTGTCAGATGATTGACAGGAGCACGGCCGACTAAGGGAAGCTCCCGGGAGGCCAGTTTTGTGTTCTGATTACTGCTGCACAATCAATACAAAGCAAGTATTTCGGAATTCACTTCTTTTGAATGAAAAAGTCGATTATTTATTTACATTAAAACAAATAAAACACATGGTAAAACAAAACAATATACTTTGTATCCTACTAATATTATAAACGTTAAATTAACTCTGTCTGTTACGCTTGTAAACCTAAAGCACTGAACTGATTTTAATAACTTGGCACAGTTATCTGTGACAAAGAATGTAAATTACTGCGATAAAGTGGTTGAATGGATCGAAACTTTATATTAGATAAAGTTCGTCATTTTCAAAGACAAAACTACAAAACTTTGTATTTAGGTAACGTTAGGTTGTGTAAGTGTAACTCAACAAAACAGTTAACTCCATCGTGCCACCCCAGAGTACACCGAGACGTATATATTACATAATACATATGAAATACGTGTATTAATTTCTTATCCACAAATATGTATTGAAATATCACATTACAATTTATATTTATATCATAACCCTTTATGAAGTTTTATATTAATTTCCTAAAGGCCAATGTAACAACTCTGTGTCACGCACACGAGGACCGGCTTAAACTAAATTCTAATCTATTATATAGACCCGAGTAAACCAAAGAAAAGATATATAAATAGAGGATTTTGAAAGACAACAAATATTATGTAAATTTTATGTATATATATTATCTATTTAGTACATGTCAAATATTTGTCGTCCATCCTATTAAGTAAGTAAGTAATGATTGTCATTTTTGCATGCGTTCAGAAATTTATTTTGTACTACTACTTAAAAAGGGTGAATAAACTATTGTCTGTATTTTTTTTTAAATCATTTAAATGGTTGAAAATTACATTAAGCAGAATATACGTAGAAGTTCCTCAAACATTAAAATATAATGCATGCGTTCAGAACAGGTGGTTAAGCCATCACCATATCAAGCACAGATCCCGGGTTTCCTTACGATGTTTTCCTTTACCATAACTCAGGAATAGCTCTTAGAAAAACTCACTGGTGCGTGGCAGGGTTTGAACCTGGACTACCGAATTGCAAGTCCAAAGCACGTAACTTGTCACCGAAGCTCTTTATTTTAGTATTAGTCATTATAATAGCAATAGAATAAATCACATCGTTACATACAGACATACAGACAGACCGATAGCGAAGTCTTAGTAATAGGGTCCTGTTCTTAGTTTATAGGTATAGTCGCGTCCAACATATAGTTGCAAAAAAATTAAACAACATAGAAAGATTTATCATCCAGGGCAAACACTGCAAGCAATCACAGTCTATAAATAAAATGGTAGTTGATGTGTGGGCTCCGAAAACATATATAGCCCAGTATGTCAGCCAGTATCTCGATGATAGATGGCTTAAAAACTGTCATACGCTACCATAGAACTTTCATTTCAAAATATTTCTTTCGCCATTTATGGTTTTGTTAATCATTTAGGATACATTTGTTTTTGCAACTTTTCATCGTCGGCAAAATATAATCCCATAGCATATCTTTTAAATTACACTCGTATTTTTCCACAATACACTTTATTTCATAACTAAGCCAACTGATTTTCCTTTTCACTACATCTAGTGGGTTCATAACTAAAGATAAATAAATAAATAAATTTATTTCGCTTTGCTCTGGGCTCTTTTACAGAAAACATACATTTTTTTTCTGATCGGTGCAATTGTAACACACAAATAAAAGCAAGGCTGGCATTTCTCTTGCTGGAGGCAGATAATCTCTCCTACTCGTTACTTAACCTTTAATCGGGAAGATGGATATAATTGTCTTCAGCATGGAATCCAGTGATTCGTAAAATTTCCGCGTATTCTGTCGTATGCGGAACCTGACGATGTGATTGGCGTAGTATATAGGGTACCTAGTGATGACGTGGGGGTAGATGAAAATGTACCCTTCGGATTACAGGAGGAGACCTCGCAGCCGCAGTCCACTCGTGACCATGAAATATAACTTGGTTAAAACGTCGAGTATTTAAACAAGTAAGTCAGTTCACGTTATCTACACCCGTATTTTATTTATATACATATAAGTATGGAACGTGATAGTTTAAAAATACTACTTGATACTTATTGTGGTGTTCGTGTATGAGAAATAGGTATACACCAACTACTAGAAACACCACAGCTGAAAACTCTACATTTTTCGTATACAGGTGTATACGAAAAGGTATCATATACTAAATTTTTCATATTCATTTGCACATTATATTGTGGTAGAATATGGTGGCAAAAATGGGTCTTAAAAGGCACGTTGCGTTAAAAAAATATTTTATTTTACATGTTTTACAAGTTTTACTATCAAAACTACTTAGAACTCAAATTATTAGAAATATAAGAAAAGAGAATAAAACCGGCCAAGTTCTAGTTGGATTCACACACAAGGGTTCTGTACCATTATCATTAAAAGGACACAAAAAATCACGTTTCTTGTATGGTAGGTTGCTTCAAATATTTAATTTATTTTTATAGCAGCAATTGAAATTCATAATTTGCGAAAATCTTTTATTATTTAATAGGATCATTTGGGTACCGAATCTTAAAAATTATCTCTGATATCTGCCTACGAATAATCTGTCCGTTATCAAACACAATAAAAATAAAAACAAAACAGCAACACTGCCGTGAAAGAGACAATGCAAGAATGTGTTCCAGTTTCAGCAGACCACAGGTGCGCTGAACAATGCACTGGAACAAGTACACGTATACCAGCATCTATTTCTAATACAGCACGACTGTATACATCAGTTAACAGAAGTTCTGCAAAAGTGAAAAAAAGTTATACTAGCGAAACGATACTACGCGGCTAGTTATACTATCATACAAACAAAATCTAGGCAATTGTAAAATGAAAACGAATCGGTTATATTTATATGTCATCAAAACTTTTCCATACAAATTAATATTTTTTCAGTAAAAAGTAGCTATGTTCTTTCTCAAGATTAACTCTATTTTTGTGCCTAATTTCATCAAAATCTAATAAGTGGTATAGGCACAAAAGCGTAACAGACAGACAGACAGAGTAACTTTCGCATTTATAATATTACTACAGATTTTGTGCACGTCTTTATGACCGAATGGATATATTAATATGTATAACTAATTCGTTTTCTATTTGAAATTACGTATAGTTTGTTGCGTAGATTTAGTTAGATTTAGCTGCGGGCAACGGCTAGTAATAACCCTCTAAAATGTAAGGTTTGCTTAATCATTCTTAAATAGTCCGTATAATATTAGCCATATACACCTCCTTTATCCAATTTCCACTTTAAGATAAATTATTTTATAGTGGGTTAAACAAATAACAACAAATAAAATTATAAAATAAACAATACAAAGTAGCATAATCGATTTGAACTCTTAGCAACAAAAAACAACTTCCCGTCTTAAAACTTGATTCGTCTTTGGCTCGTACGTCTCCCGCGTGTGTCATCTCCCACACACACAGCACACACTCAAAGGCCGCTCAGCCGTCATTCACACACACTACAATTAACTCGTTCACACTCTGTTCCATATCCGTTATAGTTCATTGAAAAGTTGCAATTTGAGGGCCGAATCACATTCGACGTTGATGTAGAATCTGAGTCACAGCCATCGAAGAAAAGTCGATTAGAGTAACTAGTTAATAAGTGATATAAAATATTATGATGTCGAGAATTACGTTAGAATTAATGTGTAAAATTGTATAAATTAAAATTTTGTAAGAATATAAATAAAAATAAAAAAAAGTTAAACATTTCATTTTGATCGGATTCTCATGAACATTGACGAACCCGGTTAACTTCGGAGCGCTGTAACTGAGTTTCTAATGAATGAAATTGAAAAAAGTTATGAGGAAAAATTTTCCTCGACAAATACTCTACAAGATTGGTTTGAGGTCATTTTTTTGTAAAATGTAAAAAAAAGTTAAAGAGCAAAAAAGAGAATTTTTATAAAAACTTTTTCACTTTTTTGCTTATATCTTCTTTAATTGTTAATTTAAGGCAAAAAGTTATATAAACATATTTTTGTAGGCTCAATAATTTGCTACAAATTATGATTCTGAAAATTTTTTGTAAGACGCATAGTTTCTGAGATATAGCGGAAAAAGTGTTTCCACTCCCTTTTCCAAGATGGCGGCCGGGGGACAAGGGTGGCGACCCCACAAACTTCAAGTTTAGCTTCTATTGACCCCTCCCACATGTACCAATAATAAAATTGCGTCCTCTAAAAAATGTAAAGCTCATGTAACATTTCAATGGACTATTACATTCCTTTACAAGTTATAAAACTTATTTATTCCATTATTGATTCCACGTATTATATTTTCAAATTTATTTCCAATTTCAAAATATGGCAAAAACGATTGCAATATTTTCGTATCAAATCCAAAAATGCCATTATCAGACATATCAGCGTCAAATAATAAAATGTATTACTAAGTATTTTTACTTATTCGTGTAAGTAAACTGTAGCTACTGCTAACTTTGAAAACTGACACTTGATTCATAAAAGTAAACTGTCCCTCACCAAACTAAAGAGTAGAATAAATGAAACGAGACAATGCGGAGCAGCACAATTGGTATGAAAAGACGCGCGGTCCATGTGTTCCAGTTTTAAACAGAATGAGAGCTTGTCGCAGGTGCACAGGGAACAATGCGCTGGATCCAACAATGTGCCAGCGTCTATTGCCAACATTGTGCGATTGCATACGCCACTTGACGTGCGTACCAGGGCTTTCGTAAATCAAGATGTTTTCTTGTTTGTTCATCATACAGTAAACATACATTACCAAAAAACGGGCCAGTGTGAGTTTGACTCGCCCACGAAAAAACATACATATAAAGGTAGCAAATAAATCTCGTTTCAAATATTTTAGTATACAGCTTATACGAATTATTTTTAATCATCATCATCCGTTTACGTTAGTAGAACTGAATTATAAATATTTAATCTGAACCGCTTACCTATACCGCGATCTTAATAAACAAAGTGACATCTGTTGGATGGCGGGACTGAACAAAAAAAATACGCATATTGTATGGAAGCCCTACTAATAGTTGTTTTTAGTGTTTGTTGTTACAGTGGTTATAGAAATACATCATCTATGAAAGTTTTACTGTTTAATTATACTTAATTGTTTATGCAATACAGCCAGGCGATAGATAGACAGACAGATGGTACTGCTTTATTTTTTTGGGTACGGTACCCTAAAAATATGACTGAGAATAAAATATATTATCACAATTGAAATTATTTTATTTTACATAGATCTTACAAGCGGTTTTTTTGGCGTTTATAATATCTTAAAATTTACCACCGGACCTTAATGACTAAATAACGATAACTTCAGTTTTACCCCTGATAATTATACTTACAAATAAAGATAACTTAAGTTTTACCCCTGATAGTTATATAAACAACGATAAATTAAGTTTTACCCCTGATGATATGCCATATGAACAATAACAAATTATAAATGATACGTAAACTTAACTTTGTGGAATATGGGGCATTATTATTAACAATATGAATGAGCTTATAAAGATTCCCAACGTCGAATAGAATTACTTAACGTATAATATTTTAACGTATAATTGTACTTATTTTATCTTATTACATTTCTGTGCAATAATAATGTTTTGTGAAAATATTCACAAAGATATTTTATTTAATATTTTTACCTGATGTAATTATAATAAAGTACAAAATATAAATATTTTAAAAAGCTAATAACTCACCCCAAATACGAGACACAAAAGTGATTGAAATCGAATACGTGTCATAGCACTGCGGAGGTAGAAATTGGATCTATAGACAGATATTACTAACAAGTTAATATTATTGAAAGATATAATATACCGTATGATTTCATTTTTCGATGATTTAGTTCATGATTTTAGCGACGGCATTTTAGCCACTGAGCTGAAACATGTTGCCACTTTCTCTGTCGATTAAGATAAATAGTAGTATAAACTTTGAGGCTTTTCTTATTTAACTGTTCTAATACCATTCTGCATGTTTTTACAGAACTTCCGTAATAAATTAAACACCTAATAAAATATTCATGCAATTACTCACATATTTGGCATCGCGTTATATTTAATTTTTTTTCAATTTTACCGATTTTTATATTATAATAATTCTCTTTCACCCATAGTCGTCACTCATAGTATACCATATTTAGTTAAAAAATAAACTTATTATTTCCTTAAAACACTACCTCGTCACCAAATTACACATATACAGATGCAAAAATCTATTTGTTAAGTTTGTATATTAAATTATGATTTTGAGAAATTTCAGTAAGTATATATTAAAAATATCACATATAAGCTCGGTATTCAGATGGCTGAAGTGATTTCTGCTGAAAACCGACAACACAACAGGCGAACACTAGTCTTTAAATAAATTATAATTTACACGTTTTATGTCGGTTCACTGGGTGATAATATTTGCAAACCTGATAACCTGATATTGGATAATAACTCACCCCAATTACGAGACACAAAAGTATTTCCAATGGTCCAGCACTGGAACTGTGTCGCAATAAAAATTGTAGTATAAAGTTTAAACTATCCACAGACTGAATTCACGCCGTTAATTTCACATAAGATCAAATTAATTATTCACAAAGTGTTGTAAGTGGCCGTAATACTGGATTGCCAGTGCGTAATTGATAGCCTAAAAACAAACAAGATAAGACCGTGACCTATGTGACACACACACACAATAAAAGAACCGAACATGTATTTACAACATCGCCACTTTACATTCAAAATACAAATATTTCTGCAAACATTTCGCCTAACGACTTCATTTTGTAATGAAACAGCGGAAGTTGGAATGCAATCAACGAATAATTGCTTTCATATATAGCGGCTAATGTGGTATTAAATAAGCTAATGAACAATGAGCATAAATCTTTTTACCCTGCGCAAATTCCAGAACAAAACCTAACGTTGAAGATTTAAGCTTGCTAAGGCCGTGCTCCAGACCAGCTTCCATGTAAATATAAGGATTACTGTGAAATGAATTTCTGTTTTGTGCTTCAGTATCAAATGTTAAATTGTACTCTGATTTATTTTAATTAGAATAAAGTAGTGGAAGATTGTGTGTATGTGTGTGTAGTGGCAAATAGCAATGTACCAGTGACATTTATGGTGTTCATGTAGGAAGCGATTGTGTTTAATCATTTTCAAAGTTTGTATGCTTGTTTGTTACTCCTTCATGCAAAAATTACTAGACTAGATCTAAATCCAGATAAAACTTTACAATAAGATAGTTTAAACATCAGAATAGCACATAGGCTACATTTTAACTGACTACATCAAAAGAAGGTATGTAACGCTTTGATAATTAACGTGGGCGAAACCGCGGGCGGAAAGCTAGTATAGTATATAAAAAAAAGCCAAATGCGAGTTGGACTCGCGCACGAACCGAGGCTTATGAATATAAAACGACTAAAACATCACTTTTT
Source organism: Lasaia peninsularis (assembly GCA_018236625.1). Taxonomy (NCBI): domain Eukaryota; kingdom Metazoa; phylum Arthropoda; class Insecta; order Lepidoptera; family Riodinidae; genus Lasaia; species Lasaia peninsularis. Next base: position 10,756 of record DVZL01003624.1, read on the forward strand.
ACACATACAATGTACAATATAATTGTTTATTTTAATGTGAATATTTAACTAGATATTCCGAGAATATGACGAGCTATTTAGATCACGATAAAGGTGACGAGAAATCGTATAGTACCTAACATTCTGTTGGTTAGGTCGACAAGGTTCATTGTATCGATGGCTACTTTAATATTTACTTTAGTCTATATTTTAGTGTTTGTTGTTATAACGGCAACAGATGTACATCATCTGTGAAAATTTTAACATTCTACCTATTACAGTTCATGAGATACAGACAGACAGACGTACGGCAAGTTTCAGTAATATGTTCCAGTATATACACTAAAAAAATCTGTTATATATGCTATTTTTCCATTTTTTTATGTCATTTGATTAGAACGCTACTTATCTATAAATTTAAAATACAATCACAAGTGTCGAAAAGTAGGTTTTGTTTATGATTTGGTTGACGATGATGCTGAATTGATATTCAAAGCAATTTCCTCAGTACAGGTCTGAGTAATTATTAAATCAGAAAACCTTATTGAAGATACGTTCATTTCCTATCACGGACCCAAGGGAGTATCAAGAAAAAGCAAGCTATATTTTGTAGTCATTTCTTATTTATACAAAACCATTACCGCGGAAGCTCTAATAAAAGGCTTTTTATTTAAAAATTTCACAAGCACTTCCAACTGGGGTTCAGTTAAATAAATTTCCTTCGTAAATCTCCTCTAATAGAACACGTAAAGTTACTTATTGCGACTATTTCATCGTTATTGAAATAACTCGCTAGCTCCAACTTTCTCAAGTATTTTCCTAGATCTCATATCAATTACGTTCCTTCCTATATCTTTACATAGAGGTTTTAAATATACATTATTTTTGTGCAAAATCCCTAAATAAATCATATAAAATACCTACGTTATGAGAATTTATAAATTTTCCAAATACGAAGACAGATTTAGTGATGGTAACATATAAAAGTCACATACAGAAACCAAAAATGTTAGAAATGCGTTAACAACTTTGGACTGGAAGCTACATGACAAGTGGAAAAGGGAAGTCTATGTATTTACGGAAATATCAGGTTATATAAAAACCGCCCAAGTGCGAGTCGGACCCACTCGTTAATGGTTCCGTACCGTACCATTATATTGCCTACAAAACGGCAACTAATAAAACCATTTACACATACAACTTCATTTTGGTTATTTATTTTGATACTAGCTCTGCCCACGGCTTCCTAAGCGTAGATTTCACTTTCGCAAAAGTAATTAACATGACGTAACATTTTTATTTAAATGTAATTCGATTTAAATGAAATAAACACTAAATGTAAAAGTGAAGGCCATCACAGCAAATTTCCAAAAACTGCATCCAAGTCGGTTTACCGTTTCTGAATTAACCGTGCACAAACATACATACATACAGACAAACAGACAAAGTAATAATCATTGTTTTGGGTCCTCTTGCGTATATAATGCCCGGCCATTATGTTTTTTAAAATAAATTAAATAAATTTCAAGTACAGACAGCTACCAGGTCGGGTTGGGGCGCGGTAGGCCTGTCACAAATTTATTTTATTCTAAATTTAGTGTTTGTTGTTATATCATCTGTATAAATTTCGACTGTATAGCTATCGACTGTAAAGCTATCGACTGTATAGCTATCGACTGTATAACTATCGATTGTATAGCTAGAGGTTCAAGTGATATAGCCTGGTGACGGAGACTAAAAGACAATTAGACAGCAGAGTCGTAGTAAAAAAGCACCGTTTTTAACCTTTGGGTACAGAATACTAAAAATGACACGTGATAATTTGCGAATGATTTTACTTATTACGTATAAGAGACTAGGATGTTGTAGGTGCGCCGCTGCCCTGTGGTCGGGCTGTTAGACCTTATGTGCAAGTCTACCGGCTAATCTATCCTCCGGACCGGAACACAACAATGTCATTATATAGGCAGAAATAGGTAAGGCGTTGGACCCCTATCCAGCCGAGTTGCTGCACAACACTCTACCACCAGTGTGAGTGATTTGCCTCGTTATAGCACGGTTCCAGCCATTGTTTACGGGGAAGTTTGGTGGTGGGTGCTTTCCACAATAGTGGAAGAGAAGTGTTCATCCCCCACGGTGAGATAAGAGAGAGAATAACATCCTAAGAAGTTTTATTTTGAAGTCAACGACTAAAAAAAATGGAGGTGACGTTTTAGAGGTTTTCGGGGTTTTATGAATCGATTGGTGTTGACGAGTTTTAGGGTTCCGTACCCAAATTATATATAAAATCAGGCTCCTGTTGTTAAGACTCCGCTGTTTGTCAACAAATGAACTTCAATATACTCCCGTTATCGCACGGTGATAACTGATAAGTAGGTACTTTTCTTTTTTTTTGTCTAACATGTCGCTCGCTCCATGGGGCTTTTACACAATCACTTTCTCATGAGTTCGAGATTTTATCTATGCCATGCAATTTTACAAATAGAAAAATTAGACACATTTGTAAAAAAAAGTCTAATTTAACAATATTTGTCCCAAATGACTATTAGCTTTTATCTAATATACATAATCGTGCACCTTCCATACTTTCAAATAAGCAAATGACAAATAAGCAGTTTTAAACTCTGATATTAGTTAAAGTTACAAAGTGCAAGTAATCATATGGGAAAAGGCCAGCGATTTAATTCACAGATAGTGGAATGTTACGTCCAATTCAATCCCAATGTGAATTCAGTCGGAGTCACAGTGGTCGAGACCAACAATGCAAACTTTGAAGTTTCCAACTTTATCCCCTGTCCCCTCCGTGTCCCAAAGGACGTATACGGCGTCAGTGTGTGAGCAAATTCCGGAGGAGTCCAATTTGGTCCTATTTATGCAACACCCGAAAACCCCTCACGCTTATTGAACTGAGACAGTATTAGGTTAAATGATCTCAGCTTCTTGATTGATTTAGAGATTGTTCTGATTTGATTGAAATCGAATACGTGTCATAGCACTGCGGAGGTAGAAATTGGATCTATAGACAGATATTACTAACAAGTTAA
>DVZL01003625.1:0-13777 GCA_018236625.1 Lasaia peninsularis
AGTCGGTAGACTTCCACATGAGGTCTAACAGCCTGACCACAGGGCAGTGGCGCACCTACAACATCTATGGTGTCTCTAGGCGACGATTGTCTCTTATCATCAAGTGACCCGTGTGCCTGTAAGCTGTCTTAGCTCATAAATAATAATAAAAAATGTATGTTTTTGTACTCTCAAACATGTAAGGTCTAACAATTGAGCAGTGATCATATATATAGAAATGCCTACTTGTCTACCAAGTGTTTTTTTATTAATTATTGTTATAAAAAATATTACTTTTTACATTCTAATGTTTAATTTGTCGTTTTTGTATCGCCTACTAAATATAAACAGCAAATTGTTTAAAATATACATGCTTACTATCAGTAGAGCCGTGTGCTCGTTCACTTCTTTATGCCATAAAAAATATTATATTAGTTACATATAGCAGTAAAACTATATTCAACACAGCGCCTGCATCCATAGAGAATCGAACGCGTGTGTGCGCTAACTCTTCTACCAAAGAGCGTTCGAATTGTTATACAAAGTTTTTTTCTCCAAAAATAATATTCTAATGTCAGTTGTAATCGATCAAAAAATTCCAGATGTAATATCGAGTATAAAGGCTATCCATCACTCAACACATCAAGAAGGATTAAAAAAGACCCAGAACACGTTAAACCCTCCTTCGATGTCTAAACAAAGCGGAGCGGATTATAAATTTAAAAATTTCGTCGGCTTCAATTAATCATCTTCAGGCGGCACGGGCGAGCTGAAGTCCAGCCCTGTACACAACAAGCTGATGTATCATCCATCTCTTTTTCGCAAGATGAATGTCCTCCACTTATACTTAGAATAAAATAAAATAGTTTCATACAAAACCTCCATCTTTTCCGTATAAAAGCCCGCTGGTATAAAATTTCATTGGTTCATAATATTAATGATAAGCAATGATAAGAAAAAATATATGAAATAAATAAATATCGTTACGCCCATATTCTCGAAAGGGTAGTTAGAGTTATATGCATCCGCAATTAGTCGAGAGAGAGGACACTTTTGCACCCACGATTAGCCGACGATATTAGGTCCTATGATGTGCAGGTGGCAAGACCGTCGCCATATTGGGTACAAATCCAATTTCGGATGTTATGCGTTTCAAAAAACCCGGGGATCGAATTTGAAAGCAAATTCTTGGAAAATTAGCAATAATAATAAAAAAAACTTATCCAACTTTAGCAATGACTTGTTTGCATCAATTGGACAAATACTTATTTGCAAAATTTGCAAGTCAAATACGATGACAAAACACTATCTAATTATACCACCTTTTACCGCCAAGGTGGCGAACTAGCACATTACTCTCTGATGGTAAGAGAGAACCGTAGTATACACACCATACACATCATATATATTATATATATAGGCACCATAAATAGTAAAATATATTGTTCTTGGTCTTCTGTGACTGGGCTCTTGGCACAATGTGGACCAAAACACGACAATGTCATTATGGCTTTAGGACTAATAGGTAAGGCAGTGAATATTTACCCGGGCCAGTTATGGCCCGTTTTAAAATACATTTAAAACGTTGTACTAAAACGAAAAATAATAATATTATTCGCAATTAAATATGATACAATCTCTATAACATCATTATCACAAAATATATTTTTCTATCGTTGGAAAAAATAGTTATTTGGGATCGCAACCTTGAAGATAAAATGGTGGCCACTACGGGAAATGAGTTTACATAATTGTACTATTAATTTACTACTTTTTCTACCTGGAGTTCTCTAAATATGAATGAAGTATCGAAATGCGTCAAAAAACTTTTTATGATTTTTGGTTGTCCTGAAATTTTAAGACGCTTTCAATGCCTTGAACTAAAAATCTGCCATAGCTCTTTAAGTAGTTCGAAATAAAAAATTCAGTTTGAAGACAAACTTGTTAAGCATCAGTCAATTTACTTTTTCATTTCACGTGATAAAAATTAGACTTCAAATAAACAAAAACCATTTATTTGCGAGTCGGACTACAAAATGAAGGGTTTCATACCAAAATCTGAAAAAACGTCAACAAAAACTCAATTATTTTATGAGAGTCTGCTTTAAATATTAATTTTATTTTGTTTGTAGCGTGTGTTATTATTGCTGCAACAGAAACACATCATCTATAAAAATTTCAGACAGACAGACAGAAAACAAAGTCTTAGTAATAGTGTTCTGTTTTAACCCTGTGGTTACTGAACCATAAAAATTGCATTTCAAATTTATTGCATATACAAATCCATCCATCTGATCATATAGTTATGTTGTGGGAAAAAACAACCGATTTCCTATTACGCGAAAAACCATCAAATTTGTACGATATTTACGTATTGTCCCAAATATAATATGTCCCATTTTATGTCTTTTAAACAGTATGGATGTTTGGAGAAACCTATAAATGTTAGGGCAAAATCCAATAAAACTATTTTATATCTGCAATGACCTCCAAACATCGTTAAGATGTAACATTTAGGAGATAACTTTATATATCTCATTTTATTTGTGACAGTCGATAAAACCATTCGATGTTTTCTTCACTGGGCAGTTTGACACTTTTATTACATATTCGATTAAAAGCCTTATGACTATTATAAATTCAAGCGAAATTAGTCGGTATTCCTTGGAGTGCAAAGAGTATTGTTGAATGTGTGCAGATTGAAAGGGAGTATTTAATGATGTCAGCGGTTATTGATTCACGTGTTTCCATTAGGTTGATGCTAGAGGTGGTCAACCTTTAGTTTTGTTAGACTGGATTGTCGATGTTGATATTTTTTTAAAATGAAAATAAAATTATTTATTTGCCCGAATTACGTGTGTTAAAACTTGCAAAACTGAAACCTAGACTTAAATGAAACATTAAGTGTTAAGCAAAGTCTCTTGTGGTTAAGTATAAATGTTATTTAAAATTATGTGTACAATGCAATTCCACCAAGCACCGACGTTGAGGTTATTTATACATTATAAAAGTATATTTATTGATGTTTCTAGAATTGTTACACTCGCTAAGTCAATAACTCAAAATAGAAACAAAGTTTCCCCAAAGTAAATTAATAAAACGAAATAGATATCCCGATTATCCTTTAATAGGATTATCTAAACCAAACACCGTGAATACAGAAGCAAACGCCACGTTTCTACATTCGCTGCGCGTAATTACGGCCGCGAACTTTCAGACATTCCTCGGACAACAATTATACCGGGATTACGCCGGGAACTCATAACTGTATCCTGGAATCCAGTTAAATAGGTATACGGTGCCAGGAGATTAAGTGACGATCATATTATCTCTAATTATACGTTCGAGTACAAGTTTATGGGGTGGATTAGGAGGGGAATTGTGAGCTTCGAGCTGAATAATACAATGGAGAATTATAAATTAGCACCGCGTTTGCAATTGAAAATAAATTAAAAGTAAAAAATTTTATTTAAATGCACTAAAAATAATTAAATAAACTTTTTTTAAGAACGTATATTGGGAAGGACATTGTGATCTTCGAGCTGCTTAATAAACAGCGCGTTTGCAAATGAATATAAGTTAAAAGTAAATTATTTTTTTTACTTTAATTTAAAAGAATTAAATAAGCTTTATTAAAACTTTTACTTATAAACTTGTTAAATAATTATAGAATCTATTTATATCTAGATTTTTCGATTTTTTTTTAATTTAAGTAAAAATAAGTAGGTTAAAGTTTAAGTAGCCCTTAGGAGGTGGTCTGACGAGGGGAAAACGGTGGTTAATGGCAATTTCCAGTATGAGGTCGACATAGTTTACGACCGCATCCAGTGAAAACTGGCAATATGTGGTCGCGAGCTTCAGCAGTGATAGACCTTTAGGAGCAGAGTGAAAGTTAAGAATAATTTGGAATCTACTAGTACAGACAGCTATTTCTGGAAGTATAGGTAGAGATATATGCATCCACAATTGGTCGACGATATTAGGTCCCATAATATCACAGGTGGCAAGTCTGTCGCCATATCAGGCTGCAACCTTCGCCGTAAGAAAACCTAGACGGTGTTCACTGTTCAAGCCTAGGAACCTTGGTAGCATAGTGGTACATACCACTAGGTCACTGAGGCATCTTCAAACATTTATGATGTTCTTTCTGATAACACAAAATAATGCTAAAAAGAGTCTGTATACGTTTAATGACACTAATAATATATTAAGTTACACTTTTTAAAGTTCCTTATTCAATGGTTAAAAAACCATATTACTAAGACTCCGCTGTAGAATGACATCTGTGTAAGATTTTATCTCATGAATCTTGAGAGCTGGACAGTTGAAATTTTTACAAATTTTTTAGAAAAAAATATTTCGATTATCTCCATAGAAGAAACGTGATTTTTTTTACCGTTTTTGCAGATGATGGTTATTTAACCCTTTGTGCGCAAGTTTGGCTCACACTTGGCAAGATTTCATTAAAGACCAAGTGAAATGAATCCGTATAAGTTTCAATTATTTACGTCATTATCAGAAACCATTTCATGAATTTCAATGTCTATAATATTTTCAATTGCATTTCGTGAATTCGATTTCAGTTTAACAAATGAATTTAACTGACCGGCTATTTTAAATAATGCGGGAATTATTGTCATGAATAACACGAATAATGAGGTTTTAGCTCTTTAAAAGATTGTTGACCTTTTTTCATTTTTATTTTGGTAAAATGGCTGAAGGTACTATCTAGAGATTACAGTCCAATCCGCAATATTAAATCTCTAATAGGGCTGGCTATCTCATTCTCACCAGACCAGTTTTTTATGGCATTGTCCAGTTTAGAAAGAGTTACTTCTACATATTATTTTGGACATGTCATTGTTAGAAGTGTAACCTCTAGATAGCACTTTTAGCTTCATGATATTGCTAGTTGCCACTGAGATTGTTTAAGAGATTTAAAACTCATACAAATTTCCCTACGTTTTAAAATGCACGTCATTTTAATTAAATAATTGGTATATACCAAATATGTTAGTGGTGGTGAACCAGAGTAAAATCTATATTTCAAAAATATAAATTTTATGAAGGTCGTTAAAAATCAAAGGATGGCTTAACTTCTACGTGTCAAGTGTTTAGCATTAAGCAAACGTTGATAATTGCGGCGTTCAATCCCAACAATATTATTATAATTGCAAAAGTAACTGTCTGTCTTGTTAGGCTTTCACGCATAAATCATTGAATACAATTTAAGAGTTCATGTTAGGTACCTTTAATTATTGTGAAAAATAACGTTCAAGATTTAAAATCTATATAAATAAATAAAATAATTGGAGTATCCTTATGTAATAAATTAACCATTTTTTAGTTAACGTATATGTATTTTAGAAATGTATAATATATTAAATTTAGTTCGTCAAGGTCAAAGCGAAAGGTGTTTACAAGTTTAACTAAATAAAATAAATAAATATTCAGAGTACATAATTATGCACCCACGATTAGCCGACGATATTAGGTCCCATGATTTGATAGGAGATAAGTCCATTGCCATATCGAGAACAAATTAATCAATCTCAGGCAATGTCTTCAGATAAATTAAAAACTCACAATATGTTGTGTTACAAATCAAACCCGGGATCTCCTATGTCAAGTCAGACTATGCTCTACCATAGAGGCGATCATAGTTTAACTATACTTTAGATATTATGTATGAATATCACACAGCTGACACTAACTCCCTCGCGTATCGCCAGTGTCGCTTAATCACGGTAATTACAATTTATAATTGAGTCCAACTATTTGTACTTTCATTTCGTTGTACCACATTATTTGTTCGGATATAATATGCGTTTGCGGTAAGTACCGACCCCCAAATAACCCGATGTTTGTAAGTAACTCATGTCCGATTCAAATTAAGCGAGGGCTGTTCGATGTCAATCAAAAATACAACGGATTGCGGCTCGATATCAATAACTTTTGTGATTGGACAACAGGATTATATTTTTTATTTTTACGATAGAATTGAATGTGGGTAGTTAGTAGTGAATGGATGGTGAAAGCCGTAGATCGTATTTTATGGCCTTCTGGGGGTGGCCTACGTCCATTAGTGGACTTTGATAGGAAATAATGATGATGGTAAAATTGGTTTTGGTTTATGAAATAGATACTTAACCAGATTTCAATGTTTATGCTAACATTTCTATTTCTACATGAACCTTTGTTCATGTAGAAAATTATGACTTTTTCATATTCCGGAAAAAAATCGGCTATTTTTTTACCACCGTACTAAAGCTGTCCCGCCTCGTTCGAGCAGAAAAATTATATTTACACTTCGGACAATAAAAAAGAAAGCCTCAGATCATATGTTACATGAGCTCTGAGACTTTTTTATCTCTCGCGGTATGAAATAATTTTTCCTATGTTGGTCCTGGTCTGTGGTTATCTCAAGGTCAAGTGCGGCTCAGCGTATTTGGTTCTTTTTGGTGCACAAAGTCCCGTGTTCGATTCCCGGGTAAGACAACTTGTCCAACACCATCATCATCAATATCCATGTATCTGAAAACCAAAACGTTACCCGGGATTGGATTTCTGTCCGATATAGAGTTGGACTTGCCATTTGTCAAATCCTGGGACCTAATACCACCGCAAATTTATAATATTGCAATTGTTTTAATCTATAATAATAAATTGTAAAATTAAATAATGTTAATTTACTGTAAATTATTATTATCAATATTTGTATAATAATTATCATTTATTATAGCACTTAACGCTATTAAAAAATCAATTATTATAGTTGAAATCTATATCTGTACAAATAAATAAAATTTGAGTATTTGTTTGCAATATTAAAATAACCTGTTTACTTAATACACTCACACGGTTCAGGTAAAAAAATACCTTTTTTATCTGTATGTCTGTCTGTTTGTTTCAGTTAGTCTTTGGAACAGTTAGACTTAATTCCCTATTTATTATAATTAAATTTACAGGCGGATTAAGTCAACGGCAGCTTTTAAATTAAACCATTAAGAAATATTTAATAATAAGTCATAAGTTAATTAATTTTATAGCTTTAAATATCTATTATCTTGGTAAGCTTAAAAAATATACTGAAGTAATAAAAATCATTGAAATAAGTCACAAAAAAATGATGCGCTGTGTCAATTTGCTCTAGAGAAGCCAGCGCGGCGCCACAGTCGCGTTTGGATTACCTCGAAGTTGAATAAACGTGAATGAAACGGACTTTACGTCTCAACAACACTTTTATACCAAACAAACTCGATATACCTCGTAAATAATATAGTGAGACTCTTTCGTGGAACATTCTGGAACGGTTGCAACTAAACGTCAACTTGTCAATTTTAAATTAAGAACACTTTCGGTATTTTCTTTTTTATGCATTGTATAAATCGTGAAGCTAAAAATACTGTCTGGAGATTACACTCCTAACAACGACCTGTCTCGAATAAGTAGTATTGCATACTCTTTCTAAACTGGATAACGTCAAAACAAACAGCTTTGTGAGAGTGAGATAGCCGAAAATTTAATATTTCGGACAGGATATTGTTAGGAGTGTTATCTCCAGATTTCTTAAAATTTAATCTTTTGACTTCATGATTACCAGACTATTATAATTTAGATGTCTTAAACGCTTTCACGCCTAAACCACTGAACCGATTTTGATGAAATTTAGTAAATGGATAGAGTTAGCCTTGAGAAAGGACATAGGTTACTTTTTAACCGACCACATTAAAAAGAAGGTGTATTTTTAAGCAATTAGTATTATAAGTTGGAAAAATGTCTGCCCTTTGAAAGTTGTCTGTATTATTAAAATAATTCACGCGAGCGAAGCCGCGAGTGGAGAGCTAGTGTATTACAGTTTGTAAAATAACTAGGCATATTATTATTATAACGGAAAGACAAACTGGGGAAAATTTCAGGGACATTGGAAAAAAACGTTAATGTTTTCCAAACTGTTATTAGGCGATCATATTGGTAGTTCTGCTGCCGCTTATTAGACGTATTTAAAATATCGCTATCTCCTTTCAACGCAAGTAAATGAAAATGATAAAAGATTAGTTTTATCAAGTCAGATTAGTTTTTATTTGAAATTTCTTCGGACGTTGAGACTGCGCCTCAGAATAGTTCAGAATAACACATCACTAAAATGTTCTATCTCTTTCTTTTTTACTTTATTGAAAAAAGATAACAAATTTCAAAAAAAAAATCTCTCATTTGTAATGCAAAAAATAAAACTAGAATTTCTAGTCATAATGAAAGAACTAATAACAGAATTTTCCCTCATTATGTGCAAAATTAAAAAAGGTGACAATTAGTACGACATAATTAGTGAGCGGCCGACAACAGTACGCGTTTTGTTAAGAATAAGCAACCCCTAATTATAGCGTGAGGCGACTCATTAACTACCATTCATTACAACACTTGTACTTTTGTGTGTGGTTCCGCGAAAATGGTATTAATAACCTTAGCAGGGTATTTCTGCAATATACGGTGGCCAACTATTTGAGTCATTTATGACTTTTGTGTTTCCTTTTATGAAACTACGGTAAAATCTTGATAAAAAGCTGACTTTTAACTATCATGTTTTTATAATACTGTAACTGTGTCTGCGACTTTCGTTTTTATTTACTTGTTTTATTTTATTTTCTATTGAAATAGAATTTCTCATTAGAACAAAATTTTAAAATAAAAGTAGCCTAAGACATTCCCTATTAAATTAGCTGAAAGTCCCGTAATAATCAGTAAAGCTGTTTCATAGATTAGAGGGTAGAAACAGACAGACAGACAGACATCATCATTTTTTTAATTATGTATTTAGTAAAAAGCGTATATTTTAATATTACATACAGATTTTATTTGATTTTATAAATTTAAATTTAGTAACAAATCTGATAATAGATAGCGCTGTGCATTTTTACACTGCGTTTCAATTGACTCGGCCTTTATTTGTATGTTTCCTACCACATTCAGCACTCCGGTTGTCTAATCCTACTTATTTGTTTAGATAATAAAATTGTCAATGTCAATAATTATTGCCTCAGTAGAGTTGGTATGAGCTTAGATGTGTAAACTTGTCACTTGTCACAATATTTGACCAATTATCATTAGTTAACCGTGAAGGAATATGCACCTCTGCCTACCCGTCGTGGATTTGACCGTAAAAATATTTATTTCACTGAGAATATTCTACCAAAAATATTTTCATGTGAATTGCCAAGACAAAACGTATGACTGCTTTTGTCAATTAGTTATTAGATCCCATGTTTCAAACTCTACACGTCCTAAATCTACAAGGCCTAACTCCACAAACGCACACCTTAATCAAAATATGTGGCTTGACCGTTTTGCTACATTACAACTATTATTATAGAAAAATAATTCACAGTGAATAAACTTACTTACACCAATGTGGCGACAAATATATTTTGTTAAATAGAACACAAATTGTGAATTAAATAAAGTTGATAACATTTAGTTATTAAGTTAATAATGTAATAATTGAATATATTTTCCCTCGTTTTGGTCTAGGTTCCGTTGTAGAATAGGCCAACTGCCTTCCATCCAGGCAGCTCGTAAGAGGTGAGCACAGGGTCTATTGTCACCAACATCGTGATATGGACTAGGTGGTAGAGTCTTGCAACGACTTACCCGGATTGATACCACTGCCTTACCTATTCCTACAGCCATAATGACATTGTCGTGCTCCGGTCCGGAGGATAGGGTAGCTGGTAAAGTTGGACATACGGTCTAACAGTTCGACCTTATTCAGTGGTGCATTTACACATCTGTGGTGTCTATAGGTCACGGTTGTCTCTTACCATCTGAAGACCCAATCTTAATCCCTACAAGGGCGAATTGCTGCTCAACATTCTACTACTAGTGGTCATGTTGGTATTGATCCAGTTAAATTATACGAGCTGCCTAGTAGGAGGATGATATTCATTTTATTTAGAATACAATTTATAAGTGCAATTGGTTTACCGCATAAAGTAAAAAGATAATAAAATTATGACTATTAATGATGGTAATATTACGTGTTAAGTACATTTTTTACATTTTTTGCATCTTTCTCTCTGTCTGGTTGTTTCATTTAATCTTTGGAATTACTGGACCAACTTAAACGTGACTTTTACTGGCAGATAGCTCATGTAGTAGGGGTATCTTAGGCTACATTTATTTTAGAATTTTAAGAAATTATGATTGAACAAAAATATTTTAAGTGCGAGTCGGTTTCCCGCACATAGTGTTCCGTACCATTGTCTATAAAAAAATCAAGTTTTTTTTGTATGTGAGCACTCTTTATATATTAATTTTGTTGTGTTTTTAGTATTTGTTATTATGTCAACAAAAATACATCATCTGTCATTAAATTTAATACGTCCAGCTATCACGGTTTACGAGATACAGCCTGTTGTCAGACAGACATACAGTTTTAGTAATACGGTTCCGTTTTTTACCCTTGAGGTACTGAACCGGAAAAGGCTGCTGAAGTTGCAGACACAGCTAGTAATATACTTAACCCTTTCTGATTCAAACCTTTAATAAATGCAAGGGAAATTCTCAAATGTCATACTAAAAGGACTCCCACCAGGACTCATTATGAGTAAATTTTAAAGAAAAAGCGACAACTAATACGACATAATTGTTGAGCAACAACAGAGAACCCGGCTTGTTAAGAATAAGCAACCCCTAATCATAATAGCGTGAGGCGACTCATGAACACACACTCAGTACGACACTTGTACTTTTGTATGTGGTTCCGTGAAAATGGTATTAATAACTATAGCAGGGTATTTCAGCAAATTGAGTCAATGCTTGAGAAGTTTATGACTTTTGTGAGAACTTGACTACAGAAGAGCTAATATTATTTATGATAAAAATTACCACAGAAACGATACACAATATTTAGAGGTTAGGTATTTATTAAAAATTTTTTTTTTATTTTATACTAGCTGTGTCTACGATTTTGTACGCGTTTTTATTTAATAATTTTATTTCATACATTTCTTAAATAAAATTCTAAAATAAATGTTGCCTAAACTATTCCTTATCACATCTGCTGTCGGCTAGTGAAAGTCTCGTCATAATTAGTCCAGCCGTTTTGTAGATTAAACGATACAAACAGACAGACAAACAAAGTTCTAAGAAAGATTATATTGCTATCCGTCAATAAGTTTATAAGGTATGTACACATTGACATTCTTTTTAAATGACGGAATACTACTCGTATCATATTGTAAAACAAAACCACTTCAGTGTTGACTAAGAAAAAAGACTAGATAACAAATCAACCAACATAAAGAAGCGGCTAACCCCGCCCAGTGCTGTGGAAATTGCTAGAAGTATTTGAAAAACCGTACAAGCGCAAATTGAACTGGCGCACATCGGATACCGTATCCATTAATTGAGAAAACAACAAAAATGTCATGTTTTACATTTTGAAGAAACATAATATAATATATACACTGTATTTTATAGTATTACATATTTAACGAATATAACTAAATTATAAATATTCACTTATTTAAACCACGATCTAAATATACCTACATAGCGCCATCTATTGGTCGGTTCGAGTCGTTCGTTGCTGTCCTTTAAATGCTGCTATCCTTTAAATATTTACTTAATTATCTATTTTAGTATTTGTTGTTGTAGCCACAACAATAATACATCATCTGCGAAAATTTCAACTTTTTAACACGATTTTTGAGATACGATATACAGACAGAGAGATAGACAGACAAATAGATGAATAGCGGAGTCTTAATAATCTTAATAATAAGTCGTTTTTACCCGTTAAGTACGGAACCCTAAAACCTGTGGTTATGCAGAGGTATAAAACTGTTTATATACGAGTGCACGATCATATTGTGGATAATATTGTTGTGTGATTTTATTGCACTCAAGTAGTATTACTGTATTTGAGATTTTGTAAATTCCCCTCAACTGTTTTTGATTTTCGAACATGTTCGAAATGCTTTTCTTAATATTGATTCCTAGCTCGTATAAAGTTCAAGAAATTATTAAATATTTTTTGTCTTATGCTTTTCAATATTTGAGATGTTAAAACGTGATTCTTAAAGAAATAAATACATTTTTAAATTTAGAACATGAATGTTGTTAATCGTATTCTAAATTTAAATTTGGAAAGGGAGGCATTCATATGGGTTTACGATTTTATTGGTATAAATATTATTTTTTACATGCATGTAAATATCCTATCCTAAAATATTTAAAAGTTAAAGCACTGTCACATCTAGTGAGAAGTCACGAACTACTATTTGTATAAACAAGAGTCAATAGAGTAAAGGCAGAACCGTAGATAAGACAGCGCACGTACATAATAAACGTCACGTTATGCATATTCCATTTAAAGCATAATGTTTATTTGATCATTGTGCATATCCGACTGAGAAGATGTCCGGATGTAGTTGCATTGGATTTGCATAAGCGATATAGTATGGAGCATCGATTAGTCATTCAATAGATTTAATTAACCTATCGCATAATGGCCCATTTGCGGATACAATTACATGAATATAGTTTAGAATTAGTTATGAAAGTCTATGTGATAAATAGATTCTGTTTACATTTTATATAGCGAAATAAGTACATGCATTTCTTAATATTTAAAACCCGTCCCGGCGAACTTCGTATCGCCTGCACTTATGGGGTATGAAAACCAGACCCCTCCACTAACATTTAAACTTTATGGTATGGTATTAAAGTTCAATTTGACTTTTAAGTATTATTATAAATCTTTTGTATGAAAATATAGAAAAGTGTAAGTGTTTTTAGATTTTTAAGGCAATTTTTTTTCTCCCCATAATAATCATCCCTTTACTTTAAGGAATATTATATTTTATAACACATTTAGCGATCCATTTTTATTTATATAGATAGATAGATAGAAGATTGTCGACGATAGCGAAGATTTTGGAAGTTGCTAATCTCGTGGATTATTAAGCTTCTTGCCTTTAAATTGTGACACCAAAACAGCCAGCACTGCTAATATTGCAACATGAATATATTAATTTGATGTTGGTACTCCAGACAAACCGTTAAAGAAATCTTCCACTTTTTTGTGTATTCTAGACCAATAGTAGGTAAAGTATCACACACTTAGAATTAAAGTGACTTGAAATGTATGTAATACTTGATTTTACCATTTAACTATAAATATAAACTTAAATTGTAATTGTGTGCTCAAACCTCACCAGCGCATTGTTCCTCAGTACTCTACCATTGGATTGTTGGTAATGACCAGGTTAACCTAGCTCCACTCTTTCGAGCTGATTAGGACTACTATTCTACCCTGAGGGTCTGGAACCAACACGGAACAGACGGAGTAATTGTATAACACTAACAACCTCCTCGTCTTGAAATCAAATTGACAAATATATAAAACGACTTCGATTAAAATAGTTACTCATTGTGAAATGAAACTCGGTGGCCTAGCGGTACGCACTTTGGTATTTCAATCGGGCAGTCCAGGTTCGAACCCCGCCAAGTACCAATGTGTTTTCCTAAATTTAAAATTATGTAAATTTTATGAGTGAACTTACGGTGAAGAATAACATTGTGAGGGAACCCGGGTTTATTGAATTCGACCTCTTCTTCCTTTTGGGTTGTAGAGGTCAGATGGCAGTCGCTAAGCGTAAACACTGGTATCCTAGTCAAATCCCCTAGATTACTGACCCCAATATTTTTTTATTTTTTATTTATTTATTTATTCGTTACAAAATTTCAAACATTTACATTAATAAGGTGCATCATAAACTCGTCCGAATTTTTCCGT
>DVZL01003626.1:0-13776 GCA_018236625.1 Lasaia peninsularis
GGTGTCTATAGGCCACGGTTGTCTTTTACCATCAGGAGACCCGTGTGCCTGTTCGCTGTCTTATACTATAAAAAAAAGCATTTTAGTGGAAAGCGGGTATACTGTCCCTTCTTACTCCCCCTACTTACTTTGAATAAAAATAAAGAAAGTCGGAAAACAATCTTGAGAATGTCATTTTTTACAAAGCATCATAAAGTCATCGTAATCATAATCGATTCCTATTTTTATATCAGTTGATATTAGGATCTATCTGATTAAGGGGATTTTTCAAGCCAGTTTTTATTCAGAGCCACGGTTATCTGTCCTCTGCAACTCAAAAGGGACATTACACAGATCCGGGTTTCCTCTGTATATTTTCCTTTATCATAAGAGCGCTCATTGGTATCTGTTGGGGTTCAAACCGGGACTACCTGAATGAAATTCTAAAGTGTAAGCCACTAGACCATCTATCTTATCTGTTTTTGTCATACGACACACCTTTGTGAAACACATTTCCGGTGTGACAGCAGAATTCGAAATAAAGACAACTTTAAGGAAACGAGCATACTTAAACATTTAAGCAAGCTGGAGAACTTCCTGTTAAAAAGAAATACACATAGTGTATGGTTGTAAAAAAAATTATCATCTGGCCGTATCTCCGAAAGGTTAGGCAGAACTATACTACTAAGTATTAAGTACCCACTTACATCAAATACCTTTAAACGAGCAATTTTTGTATTCATATGTATATATCAGCGATTTCGAAAACGGTTCTAACGATTTTCTTGAAATTTTGTATGTAGGGGGTTTCGAGGGCGATAAATCGATCTAGCTAGGTTTTATTTTCAGGTTTCTTTTATTAACCGTGTTTTCATGGAATAAAAACCCTATGTCACTACAATACAAAGCTAAATTTCGTCAATATTTTCAAGATTAGAATAGCTCAGTTTGGAAATCGGGCGTCTTAATGCGCTGAAACCCGGGTCCGAAACCCAGTTCGATTTTTTTTGAGTTCCTTCTTTTTGTGAGAAAACTGTTCCTGGAAGCCCTAAAGTAACAAGAAAAATATTGTAAATTATGTCAAATACAATTCCAAAAAATGTGATGTACCTACCTACCAACAAAACACCGAGCAAAGTTCGGTCATCCAGGTGACATCCCAAAATGTGACAGTGGCAAATCTGCCACCAAGAGGCAATTATTAGTTTATAATAATAGGTATTATTATTTTGATTTAACATTTTTTCATTATAAAAGTACCTTCACGACTATAATCCCCGAAGGAAGGAAGGAGGGCAGAGGTGTACTAGTATATCCACGACTCGTGAGTCTAGTAGATGTAGTCACTAAAATACCCACGATTAGCCAAGGTACTAGGGCCACTGATGTGATAGGTGGCAAACCTATCGCCACTTCGGGCATATTCCAAACCGGGGCAATGTAATGAATAATCTGAAAAACATTTAAGAAAAATTATCCGACCTGGGAATTGAACCCGGGGCCTTACGTTAAATATTATGTTAAATGGATAATTTTCTACACAGTCACTATTTTATAGGCCACGGTTCTCTATTATATAAAAAAGTACCTTCACGCCTATTATCCCTGAAGGAGTAGGCAGAGAATACAAAAGGGAATAGACACTGAGGTTTCCAAGTTCAAACGTAAGACACAACCAGATTAACATCAAGATGGAGATGTTGACGTTGGCCTTGGTGAGTAATAATATTAGTTTGTCTTTGTATTATTAACCAAGGAAAAAACTTGTTTAATATACATACTACAGTGGAATATAATTATAGAGGTTAACTAAAGATACCGCAATGTAATAAGTACTTATAAACATGTACATACTGCATTAAATACTAAATGTGCCGGCGATTTCGTCTGGAAAAAAACTTGCAAATAAATAGACTTTATAGCTCGAAATAAAGAACAATAATAATCAAATCCACTACATTATTTATTATTAACCAGCTTTTGCCTAAGGCTTCGCCCGCGTGTGATTATCATGAAAACAAAACATAGGCAATTTTAAGATGAAAACGAATCGATTATATTATACATTATACAAATATTCATCCCCTCTTCTTACACCTCCCCCCTTTTTTGCAGTAAAAATGAGCCTATGTGCTTCCTCAAGGTCTTCTCTGTATTTGTACCAAATTTCATCAAAATCTGAATCTAATCTTTATTACATCAGTTGTCTGCCAGTAAAAGTCCCATCATAATCGGTTCAGCCGTTTCAAAGATGAGCGGGTACAAACAGACTGATTTTGACGGGACTTTCACTTTTAGAAATGTATAAAATAAAATAATTAAACAAAAACGCAGACGAAATCGCGGGCACAGCTAGTACTACATACACACACTCTAATTTTATTGATTCGTAGAGATGTGTTGATTTTCATCCATGTTTTAGAATTACATTCCGGTAGGCCAGGTTCGAACCCATGCATCAATAAGTTTTTGAAAGTCTAAGTGCTCTTACGGGGAAACATCATGAAACATCATGAGAAAATCCGGGAATACCCTACCCTACCCTCCAAAAAGGAACACGACAATTTCATTATTATGGAATAGGTAAGGCGGTGGATTCCTATCCGGGCGAGTGGCTGCACAGCACTCTACTACACCAGTGGACTTGTTGGAAATTACCTATGCTCGCCACTCGCGAGATGCCTGGTAGCCTACTCCTGTCTATCTACCTATCCCTGCCTACATAACGACATTGTCATGTTCCGGTTTGGAGGGTAGGGTAGCCGGTAGACTTGCATATCAGATAAGATCCCGGCCACAGGACAGTGACGAACTTACAACATCTATGCTGTCTATACGCCGCGGTTGTCTCTTACCATCCAGAAAGCCGTGTGCTTGTTTGCCATCTTATGCCATAAAAAAGGCAAATGGTCTTAAATCTACGCAAAGGACGGGATTCAATAGTAAATTTAAATATCTACCTAGTAAGTAATCGAAATAAAGTACAAGCAAATAACAAAAATATATTAATTACATATTATACAATGACGAGTTTTTTTATAAGTTAGCAAATAAGGTTAGGTACGATATAGACACCATAGAAGTTAGTGGTGCGTTGTTGATTGACTATGAGTCCCTAACCTCCAACACGCAACACGACAGTGGTGAGAATTGATGATATCGCAAGAATTTGTAAAGAGGTAAAAATACCTTCAAGATTTGAATTAATGTACTAGTAGTAAACATCCCTTACCTAGTAAGCGATATCATTATAATTTACAAAGCTAAAATGCTGAATCATTTTTGATATATTATTTATAACATATATAAAATTATGAAATTAAAGAAACTAATTGAAAAAATGTTAACCGCTTGTAAAACATCACCGCAATCAAAACCGATCCAAATTCGATCTTGATGATTTAAAAACACAAATGTATCATCAAAATCGGTGCAGAAAAAGTTCAATTTGATTTGATTAGCATACATACATTTTTTAATCGTTGAATTGAGCTAGATTAAATCTTTTTGTGAACTAAAAAAATATGAAAGTTGTATTTTGTATAAAACACTACACTCACATAAAAAACTGTCACAATACTGCTGTTTCGCAGACCACTAGCAGCGGTTTCCTAGACGACACTGAATACTGATACAGACAAGCGCCGTGAAGGTAGAGAATTCTCATAATTGGTTGATTAGGCAAGTTGCGTGCTTCGCGAACCTTGACAAGGTTGCTGCAATATCTATAGTCAGGGCCGGCGTAAGGCTTACATTTGATATAAACAAGATGGTGACATAAGAAGATATTATATATTCAGGTTTATTTGTTCAATTAGTTAACGTTTGAAGTTCTAAAATAAAAAAAACATAATAATAAAAATAATAATAAAGGATAACGACTATTACTGTATTTGTGGAAAATATTTATTATACACTAGCTGTGCCCTCGACTTTGTTCGTTGTTTTATTTAATTATTTTATTTTATAAATTACTAAAATAAAAGTAGCTGTCCGCCAGTGAAAATCTCGTCAAAATCGGTCCAGCCGTTTCAGAGGTTAGCGGGTACAAACAGGGAGACAGACAAAAATGCTAAAAAATGTTGTTTTGGTATAAGTACCTTGTGTATGTATTATGTAATATATAGCCTCTTTTTACGCACTTAGTAAAAAGAGGCTACATACATACATACACTCCAACTTTATTTATTTGTATAGATGAATTATTAGGTACATACTATTAATAACTTCTAATTTTTTTAGTTATTTATTTTTTACAAATATATTTACTATTATTTATTTATTTTAACAAGCTTTACGACTTCGTTTATAATTTATAATGATGTTTTTTATAGGATAAGACAGTGATTTAGCACATGCATATAGACTGATATCGTGACCTATATCGTGACCGTCGATTGTGATGCATCTACAACATTTATGGTGTCTATAGACCACGGTTGCCTCTTGCCATCTAGAGAGCTGTGTGCTTCTTCGCTTACTTATCCCATAAAAATAAATAAAAACATCTAAATTTTCTCATTTATAATACTAGCGTCCGCGACTTCGCCAGAGGTTTTTTCCCTGGTCCTTTCTGGTTTAACCTTGTGACTGTAGGGTAGTAAAATTTAGCCCATATGTTATTCCGATGTATAAGCTCTATTACAGTGAAATTTGGTGAAAATTCGTTCAGTAGTTTTTGCGTGTACGAGTAACAAACACAGTCACAAATTTTCGCTTTTACAATATTTGTGTGATTATTATTAGTCTAGATCAAGGCTTCTTAAGCTATAGATCGCGATTCCAAATGGGGTCGCGTAGCAAAATTCTGGGGTCGAGAGATTTTAATGTCAAATATTTATATATACCATTTTAGTTATATTTTAGTTAATCACTAGAGTTGGCGGATTACAGTGGACTTTCAGCGTCTATACACGCGCATTTGTTGAAGGTTTTTTGAAACTTTGAAAATTTGTTGAAAGGAATTCTAAAACTATATATTTTCATATGTATCTGTACATTGTAACCTAATAAACAAATCACTAAAAAATATTATTTATTTTTCTTTAATATTTGTATAGGGTTGTCAAGAAACTCGCAATCATAAATCGGTTCGTGAATGACAAAAGTTTAAGAAGCCCTAGTATAGATGGAAAAACTTTGTAGTGTAGACTTTTGGATATACCATACTATTCTTTTATAAATTTTTCAGCTTTAAAAGATTCATTGCACTGCAAAACTCTAGGCGGTGGCCCATACCACTTACGTCTTACGCCGGCCCAGTTTATATTGATTCAAATATTTTTTTCTTACACCTTGAATAAGATTGTGTTCTTATAGTCCTTTTGAAGGTAAAACACAACAATTATATACAAATATCCCAAGGACTCGTTCAACTTGTAATTTATGTTTGACTGGACTATGTCGATGCCAAATTTAATCGAAAATGGCTTACTAATTTAGCCGTAAAAGCATGGTACGTAGAGACTTTCGTATTTAAAATAAACTTCTGGCACTCTTCTTCACTTCTATTATAATCAGTTAATTGTTATTTTTGACCACCTCGTTGGCCAAGGGGCAAGCGTACACGCCTAATCCCATCGACTAACCACAAGGCTCGGGTTCTATTCCCAACGGGAACATTCATTTGTGTGATGAACATATGTTTGTGTTTTCGGGTCTGGGTCTTTACTAAATTTATTCTTGTATATATTTAGGTATTTCTATTTGTTCGTATCGTTGACTAACACCCATAAAACAAGTATTTAATTTCCTTACTTTGGGGTAAGATCAATTTGTTTAATTTGTCCAGTAATATGTATTAATTTATTATTATTAATTATTTTTACCAAGTTTTATTTAAAAAGAAATCTTATAATGCAACTGACACAATTTAAATAATTAGTCTATTTGTTTTATCGCTAGCCTAAAGCACGGCAATTTTATATTTGTAGAGTTCATACCTAACCTCAAAAGGCAACGAACTTATTCAATTACGAAACCATTTCTCATAGTTTATCTCTATATTTGGAAATTACTGGCACAACAGGTTTATTGGCTATGATTTCGTATAGTTTGTTAATAGTTCGATGAGGTACATAAATGTAGGTCAGAGATTCTTTGTAACATGTGACTCAATATTCAAATTTAACTTGGCGGATTTTCACATATTTGTCTTATCGAGTTATTGTAGGTAAGTCATACGTTATTACATACTTCCGGTTTATAGGAACTGTATGTGTAAAATAGCATAAATATATTTTGTTTTAACTCACTAAAAATGACTTTTAATTCGAGGTTTTTTTTATTATAGACTGACTATGTGACAGACAATAACTGCTAAATGATAGACTTGTAATGGTAGGCTTGCACATCAGACCTAACATGTTGGTCACAAGGCAGCAACGCACCTACAACATCTACATCTATATAAGATGTAGATGTTGTCGCAAGGCGTCGTACGGCTATGCCACATCGAAAGAAAGAGCAGAGAGAACATTTTGTTGAAAGAAGACGTTATTTTAATTTAAAAAACAATTTAAACTGCATTCATAGTTTTTTAAATCATTACCTGGTACAATCGGGAATCGAACCCGCTACACAAAAATTTAATTTTTGTTAATTTTGTATGAAATAAAGTTTGTATTTCCGAAAACAATTCCTAAGATTTTTCTATAGATTAACGAAAATACATTTTTGTATTTTTTTAACATTTATATTTTCTTTCTGTATGTATTATATTATAATAAAAATACTTTTATATATCTATCTATAATAAAATTACTTCAGCTAGCAACATTAATTGATTATTGGGCGGCACGAAGTTCGCCAGATTTGCTAGTTATTCATATAGCACCGTCGTCAGGAGAGCAGTGTGTTTGTTCGCGATTTTATCCCTGCCTGCAGTTTCTATCTTTTCTGTCTAATCCAAAATCTGATCGCTATAATCTGAGCTACAATCTAAGAATTGATTTCTTAATTCTGTCTTGGTGTTTGAAGTGAGAAGTTACCATGATGGTCTTTAGTTTTAGTTCTAAACCTAAATCACCAAACACAATTCTTGCTGATAGCAATTGAATAGGTTGACGGGGAAGAGAGGCATTACCGTCCAGGACTTGATGATGTTGAACAGTAATGCTATCGTGACAAATATATATGATCACCAAACTTTTCTCTATCAGGAATCGAACCTAAATTTGTTGCATCTCGTAATCTAACACCATAGAGAGGTTTTACAATTTTTTTGAAATAATATTAAGTTGAACGGACATCCCAGATGGCGCAAGTTTGTGTTGGGCACCGGTTGATTGCGTTAATCCGTTGAAACTTGATCGTATTTCTTTCTACTTGTTGCGTAATGGACCAGAAAATAAACGAAGTGGAATTTTTATCGCCAACTAGGCTTGGGCTAAAAAAATCGATATGTCAAAATATCGATATTTTTAAAAAAAAAAATATATACAAATCAGTGATATTTTTATCGAAGATATATCGATTTTTGATATTTATTTACAGATATCAAATTCGAATCCAAATCGATATATTTTTTTAAAACTCTGATGTCTGCTCAGCGTCATATCATGTATTTGACCAATCCAATTTCTTGAATTTTGAAACAGAGTAAAAAGACAGCAGGTTGTACGGGCTTTAGTTTCGAATTTCGAAGATTTTGACATTTTTAATAGATGATCGCTTATCGCGCAGCAAAAATCGATATATCGATATTTTTTAAGTCAATATTAATCGATACATTTGAAAAATATCGATACGATATATATCGATGTTTTTGGCCCATTTTCCAATCCCTATCGCCAGCTGCCGTCGAGAACCTGCACTTTGTGATATTTTATACTGTCACGGCGAACTCTATACCGCCTGCACAGGTATGAAAGTACACGATGACCGATTCTCAGATCTACCTAATTTGCATACATTTTAATGAGAAAGGGATAGTAAGTGTTCTATGTCCTCCTGATTCTGACCTACCCAGATCTATTCTACCTCCTCACCAATTATTAGAGTGAGTGAGCAGTACTTATTATTAAATATTGAATATTGGCGACCGGTTTTTGTTAGAAGTGTAATATCCATATTTAGCTCCCTCTTAAAAGGTTGATAACAACTGTCTGATAACATAGAGTCTCCAGCCCCCTCCCCAGTTTCCTCCACATTCTTTACTCTCTTTCGCCAGTTTCGGAGACTTTCTAGGGTTGCCAATTTTTTTATTAGGAAAAAGTATATTTAAGTCTGAGAAGAATATTCATTTATACAATAAAGTATAAATAATTAATAGTATGAATAATAAAGTGTAATAAATATCTCATTTGTACAATAAAGTATTAAATAAATAAACAGTCTTTTAGAAAAAAAAACTAATTAAAGAATCTAAAAATTAAATTAAAAATACTTATACAATTTTTAAAGTTTCTCGAACTACTTATACATTAATATTACTTATAAATATATAAGGACCGCATTTTTTATCATGTTCAAAGTTTCTCTATTTATATCCTCCCGCCACTTGGCATTAATTACTGAAAAATCTTTTTCTGAAAAATGCTGAGGTGGCGGGAAAGGAAAGAAGATAGAAGACAATTTTAGATATATATTTAAACAATTGATTAATAAAAAAACAAGCCCTTATTCTAACATTTATATAAAGCAATTGGATAATAAAAACAGTATTTTGTATACTTTATTTTTGTTCAACAGTAAAATGTATAATGTACTGTTTTTAACAGTATAGTTGGCGAATAGCGTCCCTAGACTTGACACCACCCTTGAATAATATACTAGCAATTTTGTCTTGGAATGTTAACCTAGGTCTCCCCAGGTTACTTACATGTAGGTACGGGTAAAACTGGAGGCAGCAACAAGTATATGATGTGTCATATAAGTAAGGTGTATTTTGTCATTTTATTTATATTATAATCTTATCTTTACTGAGTCATTAGATATTGATTGGAATCGCTAGTTTTATCAGATATACGACCCTAATAATATCAATGTTTCAAAACATCGAAGCGTGCAAAAATATCATATCATCACTAGTATAATCACTATGAATTACACCAAAACAACTGCCCCCCGTGTTGGTCCAGGTTCAGTTGTAGAATAGGCCAACTGCCTTCAACCCAGGCAGCTTGTAAGAGGCGAGCACAGGGTCTATTGTCACCAACACCGTGACACTGACTAGTTGGTAGAGTCTTGCAACGATTCGTCTTACCTATTCCTGCCACAATAGCGACAGTGCTCGCCATTGTCGTGTTGTGGTTTGGAGGGTAGGGTAGCTGGTAAACTTAATCACGCAAAAGGCTTACCATCCCAGCATCAGGTTGGCAACGCACCATTTCGACCTTTGGTGTCTATAGGCGTCATAATTCTTACCATTAGGAAATTCGTCTGCTTGTTTGCCTTCCAATATCATAAAAAAACATTTAATAAAAAACTAGCCAAGTGCGAGTCGGACTCGCGCACTAAGCGTTCCGTATTGTATTTGTTGTATACTAGCTGTGCCCGCGACGTTGTCTGCGTTTTTGACGGGACTTTCATTGGCAAATATCTGATGTAATAAGGAACGGCTTAAGCTACTTTTATTGTAAAACTTTTTTTTAGAAATCTAGTCGGGCATAAATCCAATTACAGCAATGTTATGTTTTTCAGATTAATTGAAAAACACTAATAAGAATAAGTTGCTTTACACGAGAGCCGAACCCGGGCCCTCGTGCGTCAAACTCGGACACAGACTACACTGGACCACAGAGGTGTATAAATAAAAACTTTATACACCCAATAACAACAAGGAAAATAAAAACTATTAAAATTTAATATGCACTGTATCTGAAATAAGACAATAATAAAATCCGTCTTATAATGACGCATTACAGATTAACATTTGCCAAGACATACATTGATACATACTTTCAAAAATCCGTCAAGTGTGAGTCGGACTCTCGCATGTTTCCGTAGGATTTTATCTATAAAAATCGCAAAATAATCATGATCGTTGTTAGAGAGCAGCCTTCATATATTAATTTCATTCTATTTTAGTATTTGATGTTATAGCGGCAACAGAAATACATCATCTGTGAAAATTACAACTACCTAGCTATTAGCCTAGTGACAGACAGACAAACGGACAGCGGAGTCTTAGTAATAGGGTTCCGTTTTTTATACTTTGGGTACCTTAAAAACGCATACACACACCTTCATCAACCTAAGCACACTCACACACATACACAAGCATGGCAATTAGAGATATCATCTCACTTATTTCGAACCTGATATTAAGAATTATAATTTTATTACCACACTTTAGATTACAATCCGGTATTACTTTCATTACGGCAGGATTTTACCCCAAACATTTTATTTCACGTTTTATGGGTAATTTGAAACAAAAAAAATTTTTAGAAAAAAAAAATGTTGAAAAAATTTAAAAAATTACCATTTTCAGTACCGAAAAGATGACATAAAAATTTTAATGTTGCCACTGACGCTAGGCAACTATCTCATAAATATATTAATAATATGCAACAAAAATTATACTTAAAAATAAATTAATTTTGAAGTTCCTAATTTTAATAGTTAATGTCACGGGCTCTTATTGCGCACGCGTCAGCGCTCGGCTGCTCTGCTAAAATATACAACAATAAAACAAGAAATTCGTATTTATGCTCAGTTGAAACTACTATAAAATCTTATTATTTTAATAAATTTTAAAAAGTCCGTTATATTACTTTTATACTATTTCTCTTATTGCAAATTTATACATTTAGTCAATGAGTTAACGGGCTACGGGGGGGCCCTGGTGCCTCGATTATTAATATGCTTCTAATAAAGATCTGTCACCAATACGCAGTACCTTTAACTTAATCCCTCTGTTAGTAGTATATTTAGACGCCTATCAATAAATTACATATTTATTAGAAAAAAAATATATCCACTTGTGAATTGCTAACTTTAATTCTACAGGCGTTCATACTTTAAAACAATAATTTAGAATAAGACCTGGGTCCCGCACATGTCCCTAAAAGGGTAGGCAGAGGTACATATACAACCACGAATGCTCGAAGATATTGGGTCCCGTGGTGTAGCGATATATCGGCCACAAATACCGGATTTCCTCACGATTCCTTCACCGTAAGATCAATAAGACAATGTAGGTACTTAAGTTAAAAAAACTTATTGTTACATGGCGGGGTTCGAATCTGGACTACCAAAATGAAAGTCTGAAGCGCGAACCCTAAGGCCACCAAGGCTCCAAAGAAAGATATTAGAATAATCATAGACTTCAAGATATCTTCATTGTGAGAGGTCTAAGGTTGTAGGTGGAGCGGAAGGGCAACGCGTGTAATAAAGTAGGTATGTTTATCAATACAAATAATTAATGTTGAAGCGTCTTATTGTAATATTAGAAACATTTTCAATTAAATGCATATGTAATATGTATGTACACGCGGCATATGTACCATGAATATTTACATATTGATATATGAAATAATATTTACTTAGTACATTTTTCGTCTATCTGTTTGTACTGTTCTGTCCAATCTCTGGAATAGCTGGTCTGATTTGCAGATAGCTGATATAGTAGGGAGTAACTTAGGCTACTTTTATTTTAAAAAAATATGGAAATATATATACAGTAAAATAATTAAATGAAAAGTAATTTTAATAAATGTTTATGTAAATAGACAAGGTAACATATTATAGGTAACATATTATATAAAAATAACATTATTTACAATTTTTGTCTGTCTGTTTGTTCTGGTTAATCTTTAGCATGGCTGGACTGATTTTAATGGGATTTTCACTGGTAGATAGCTAATGCAATAATTATGTTAGAACTGTATTAAGTCGTTTTATGGCCGATTTCAATAACCTATCTACAGTTAGAGATAGGCTTACTAGAGTTGGTTTCCAAGATATATAATTATTAATTATTGAAAAATAACAATGGTTTCCTGGTTACTGATTATTCATATTTCATCAATAAATAATAAAGTTATAAGTAAATATAATTAAAAAAAACACCGAGCAAGGCTGGGTCATCCAGGTACTAAATAATTAAATTCAAACGCGGACGAATTCGCGGGCACAGCTAGTCAAAATATATGTTCATAATAATAAATAAATAATAGTAATAATATTACAAATACTGAGATGTGTTTGTCGTTGTTTTATTATTGTCTAATAAGTTCCTTATCGCGCGTTGTGAAAGGGGGCTAGACGGAAAAAAATCTTACGAACAGTTGTAACACACTATAGTAACCACTGTGTGTATGTCGTTTTCGGATTGGAATTTCCAAAACTCAGACACAAAGCTCCGACGTGGTTGAGACGACGTGCTTAAGCTATTGTTAAAGCTGTGCGCCGTGCGCTTGTTTCTCTGTCTCTCTCTCTTTCTCTCTCTCTCTCTCTCTTATAGAAAGTTTAGTCTATACCTCTTAGTCTTATAGAAACGTTTAGTCTATACCTCGAAATATTTTGATTAAAACCCGTACAAGTTATCGTGTTCTGTCTAATTTGACATGACTATAATTTTACTATCTTTCGTTTTTGGAACGAAGTTCCTTATCGCGCGTTGTGAAAGGGGGCTAGACGGAAAAATTATCACGAAAAGTTGGAACGACACTTTTTGCTATTGTAAGCTGTGCGGCGTGCGCATGATTCTCTGTCTGTCTCATTCTCTCTCTTATAGAAAGCAAGCCAGATATTTTCATTTCTCTTTCGAATTGAACAGTGTGGTGTCGCGACGATTAATTATTTTTTTACTATCGATTAATTATTAGTGAAGGAATTTTGATTAAAAAAAATCGTAAACTTCGTTCCATCCGGGTGTCCCTTGACACAGCTCTCAACTTTTTTGTATGTATATCGTCAAGCTAGAGTGTGGAGGGTGACGTAGGCTATTTTTTGTCCTAATATATCAACGAGTTCCCGTGTGAGAGCTAAATAACTAATATACAAACACAGCCACGAGAAAAACTAGTTTTAAATAATTATTGTCTAATACTAAAACATATTAATCATTACTTTAATACTTTTAATATTAACCAACGATTGTGAGTCTCTCTGATAGTTATTAAGGTCGCACGAGGTGACACACGAGTATTATGTTTGCTTAAAATGACTCTGTTTTGATGAGATTGGAAGAAAAAAACAATGAATTGCCCTTAGAAATACATGAATAGACAATGTTATTTGTGTTTTGCCAACGAGTTTTTTTTTATTAAAAGCTTTTATTTAACTTGCATTGTATGTATGTAAGCATATGTATGTTCGGGTGGAATCTTAGGATTCAATTTTGAAGTAGATATCTTCGGATGAAGATATCGGATGATTGAGCTGAAATTTTGTATTATACAATTAATATAAAAATTGTACTAGGTTTTTGAGTTTGACATTTCAAATCGTAAAAAACCTAGACTAATTTTTTGAGTTTGACATTTGAAATCGAGCAAAACGACACGATCGCGTCGAGACGATAGTGTTCATCCTAACCCACCAGGTAAGGGAAACGCCGTCACGTTATCACAGATCCTGATGATCCCATGATAGTGGCAAACGCCATTCTCCTAGAAAACGTCAACACCAACACACCCGCCACACTACGCTGTCGCCGTCTGTTTCCAGAACGAAGAACTCTGTTCTGTTTAACGCCGAGTGGCGAGCCACAGAACCCCCCTCTTTCACCCAATATTTAGAAGGCAGCACCAAGTCGAGGGAGACAGCCCCTGCGGGGCTATTGTGTATATTTTTGACAGTTAAATGATACGAACTCCAAGCTCGAATTTTCGTATATTCACTGTCAAA
>DVZL01003627.1:0-13774 GCA_018236625.1 Lasaia peninsularis
CACGCCGGTTGCGGAGACTCTTGACACCACCCTCGGATAATACGTGAGCTATTTGGTCGTAGAATATCAACCTCTCTCCGGATATCTACTTCCATCCACATTCTCATTGTACATCTGCTTTGTCAATCTTTCGTTTTTCACTCTTTCTACATGACCTAGCCATCGGAGCAAGACCTTTCTCCTTTATTTACAATACATAGATTTCTAGCTCATCCACATGATCCGAAATATGTTTATATTGTATCATTTGCTTTACTTTTAATACATTTACCTACACACATTTTAAGCGAAAAGACTCCTCAGATAGTACTGAAACTCGTACCCTTCATGTAGCACCAGCTCAAGTCCCGTCTGAGTTGACTTTAGTTTCCTTAAAAATTCGGTTAAAATTTGTAAAAATAACTGCAAGTTGTCTGTTGCCAGTCACCACAGCATGCATAAAAGATTCGCTCCCGCGAACTTGCGGTCTCTTAGAGGGTGCTAACTTAATATAAGCGGAAGTTTGTATCAGTTCATTGTAATATTTCTTTTTCAACCACTGGATAAAGATTACAGCAGGCGAACGTCATTACTTTGGTAAAAATCATTTAAATCGCTCCTCTGCTTAAGGCCTTAAGTCCACAATATTTATATGAGTTTTTTAGTTAATCTTATAACTATTACGTAACTTACAGTATCCTGAAATTGAATTTGTGTCCGATATGGCAATTTGCTACTTGTCACATCTTAAGACCTAATGTAGTCGGATTATTGTGGGTGTATGAGAAGATACCTCAGTCTACATAAAGGATACAACGGGATCCTATTACTAAGACTTCGCTGTTTGTCCATCAGTCTATCACCATGCTGTATCTCATGAACCGTGATACCTAGACAGTTGAAATTTTCACAGATCATATATTTTTAGTGCTAAAAACAGAATAAAATAAGTATATAAAGGCTGCTCCCATACAAAATGTAATTTTTTGTCATTTTTACAGATTACGGTACTGTTACGGGTGGATCGAGATTTATTTTTAAAAAAATAATGTTATTACTGGCGAAAGTATTTATTTAATATTTAAACTTAGATTATTATGAAAGATCTGCACCCGACGAAGGTCCAATTCAATCTGATTTAAAAACGCGCAAATAAAGTTGAAGAAACAACTGAAGTTTCCAATTACTTTACTTAGAATACAAAATATGGCCACTAAGCAACTTTACTGTACACATTAGCTCAATTGATTTTACATATAACCATACGGAATCCTTCGCGTGCGAGTATCACTCGTATTTAACGGATTTTTATTAATTTTAAACAGAATCATTTCTACCAATCGTGTATTGAATATTTTGTATCGAACTCATCGAGTCACAGCGTTTGTAGAGTCGCTATTGTTCCTGAGGTAATGGAGTCGCGTGATCTCCATATCGCCGGTATACAGGGTGTTTTTAAAAACACAAAACGGATTGTTTTTGTTTAAAAGTTAATTTCTTTATGGAACGATGGTATGATTCAGAACAATAGCGTAATTGAAATATATTGTTTGATTAATCCTAGTAAATATGCAAGATAATAATCGCCTCGTTGGCCGAGTGGCTAGCGTACACGCCTAACCGTATCGACTAACCGCGAGGCTCGGGTTCCATTCCCGGCGGGGACAGACAATTGTGTGATGAATATAGATGTTTGTATTTCTGGGTCTGGGTGTTTATTAAATTTATTCTGGTATCTATTAGGTATTTCTATGTATTAGTATCGTTGACTAACATCCATAACACAAGCATATCATTTGCTTACTTTGGGGCTTGATCAATTTGTGAAATTTGTCCAGTTAATATTTATTTACTTCTTTATAATATTTGCACTCGTGTGCTGGCTGAAAAACACCCAAATAATTCGACATTTTTAGCATGTTGGTCCGGGTCCACTGTGTAGAATAGAGCATCAGCCTCCATACCAGGCAGCTCGTAAGAGGCGAGAACATGAAAACTAATAGTATTGTGATGTGCAGCTACTCATTAGGGTAACGATCCACCGCCTTATCTATACCATACCATAAGGACATTGTCGTGTTCCGTGCCGCAGTGCAGGGTAGCCGTTAGACTTGCATATACGTGTTTATAGGCCACGGTCTCTCACCCAAAGAAAATGTCATAATAGTCACATAATAAATATTTTAAAAATATTGGTATGAAAAAGTAGTCAAGTGTGACTTGGAATTGCCCATGCAGGGTTCCGTAGTAGTAACAGTCATAATATATAATAATACATCAGCAGCAAACGTTAGTTTTTTTTCTTGGTTAATGCCTATAATAGACAGAGCGCTATTTGCAGTGTTTGAAAATATGATTTATCTCCAATTTCCTCCGTGGTCAAGCGTGGTCGGTGTCTAATTTTGGCGTGTGTAGTCCTGGGTTTGATACCCGGCTATTCGTGGCTGCATAAGTATGTTCCTCTGTCTACCCCCTTCGGGGATGGGCTTCGCGGTATACTGTTAGCTAATGTCAAAAGTTGAAAAAAAATTTGAAACACTCATTGTAATTTTTAAGGATCTATTTATAGACACCATGTTTTGATTTTTAAAACCATGTACGCGGAGGAATTTTTAGTTTAGTATTTTATTGTACAGTAGTTCGCATAATAAATATCCCCAGTTTCAACTGCGAAGTCCGTATCGTTTTGAAGCAAAGTGAATAATTTGTATGAATTTCTTCGGACACAGATGAAACTATAGACATTGACTAGTAATAGACAAACATGGCGTCCGTTAACACGGTCTTCTATTTATTTAGTTGAAAGAAGGATACTGAAGGTTGATATTTGAATACTTAACACAAATAGTAATTTCTATCATCTAAAGCAAATATCCTGGGCAAATATTGTAAAACCTAAACCAACACTCCTAATGCGATTAACTCACGCAGGTCCAGCTCTTCAGACTGATTTACATTGGAAATAGTATTTTCATTGAAAAGGGTTCAGTTATTTTGAGCGGGTCCCTAAATGTTTTCTTTACATTGGTGATTATTCTGCTGCGTACTGACTAAAATTTAAAGTTAACTTATTTCATCGCAGCTAAAAAAATCGTTTAGTGGTATCAGATTATAGTCTCATAATTTGTAAGCTCCATTTATACAGGCGCTTATTCTAAAATTCGGAATAAAAAAATCGTCACTTGCATATTCCGAAAAGGATAGGTTATGGTACATATGCACCCTCGGTTAGCCGACGAGACTAGGTCCCATGACGTGACAGATTAATAAACACCCAGACCCGGAAATACAAACATCTATGTTCAACACAAAAATGCCTGTCCCTGTTGGAAATCGAACCCGAGCCTCGCGGTTAGGCGATGACGTTAGGCGTGTACGCTAGCCACTCGGCCAACGAGGTGGTTATTATTACTATCGTATATTATTATCGTTTCTAGATAAACAGGCTAATAAATGGTTTGTCACAGTCAATGAAAGCGTCTTAGCCCTAATTGTCTGACTAATGGAGTACAATTGACGAACCGACAGACCGACACAACCATGATTACACAAACATTACCATGCTCGAGTGATTAATAATGGTTCGTGCTAACATGGTTTGGGATATGTTATGCTTTTTGAGTGTGTTTATCGTTTTAACATCAAAACCGCTGAACCGACTTAAATAAGTTTAAGCATAAATGGATCTTAGGCATCTTAAGATCTTGAAACGACTTTCTTTAGTTTTTAGAATGGCATAGAACGAATCTACGATTTTTGTGACACAGAACCATATTTACATGAATTAAAAACACAGAAAAATTATGAAAAAAAAAATACAAAAATGACAGTCATAGTTCTGAGAGCAAACTTGTCAGACAAAAAAATGAGTAAATATCATTACGCCCATATCGCCGAAAGGGTAGAGAAAGGTACATATGTACTAAAGTCGGTAATGCGTATTACTGAGCCAGACAATCAAAAAAGACAAAAAATAAAACAACGTAATACAAAATAATTTTGTAAATAGGAACATATTACATAATATTCTTACTATCAGGGGATCAGATGCGTTTTTTTTAAAAATACCAAATG
This sequence comes from Lasaia peninsularis, assembly GCA_018236625.1. Classification (NCBI taxonomy): domain Eukaryota; kingdom Metazoa; phylum Arthropoda; class Insecta; order Lepidoptera; family Riodinidae; genus Lasaia; species Lasaia peninsularis. The sequence continues at coordinate 4,054 of DVZL01003627.1, forward strand.
TTAAGTTTTTTTTTACTTTGTTCCTTAATATGTCCCTGTGACCTTTGACACAAGAATGTCCTTTCAGAAGGACATATCCTCCGCGTCTTCAGAGACAAAGTTCCCTAACTTTCAGCCTCCGCGACAATTTACTGATATTTGCTTTCAGGTTGTGCACATTTTTTCGATAGAACTCCTGGGGATTGAAAGTGCTTCGACTTTTACTGAATTTGGAATACGCCTCACGCTGAGATTTATGTTAACGATTATATTTTATTTTTTATTTGTCATAGCTTCTAGCAAGATTTTAGCATTTAAATAAATTGGGACTTTTAATTTAAACCTTTACTACGAAAACTTTTTTTATCACCTCTGTGGTGTGACGGTAAGGCTGTCGCTTGTTAAGAGCGTTAGCCGCTTGAGGTCCCGGTTTCAATTCCCAAGTCGGGGAACTTTTCTTAAATGTTTTTCAGATTCTTCTGAGTAAACCTTACATTGCCCAGGATTGGAATGTGCCCGAAGTGGTGATAGGCTTGCCACCTATTACATCATGGACCCTTGGCTAATCGTGGGTGTTTTAGTATACCTACTAGACTTACGTGTCATATATATATTGGCACACCTCTGCTTACCCTTTCGGAGATGATAGGCGTGAAGGTATTTTTTTAGTTTGATAATAGACAGGCATTTGACCACCATCTCATCTGATATTAAGTGACGATAAGGCCGAATATGGAATAAGCCTACCTAGATACAGCCTGTTAACTCTAGCCTTAAAGCTAACCAGGTCATTATATCCAGAAACACATACGCAGGCAGCGAATTCCACTCCTTAGCCCTTCGGCTTAATTACATTTACTTAACTAAACTAAGACTTAATTATTAACTTAAGAAACTTAGATAAATTTTAACTAAAGCATTTTTAATGGTTTTTAAGACATCAAAATAACTAGTAATAAAATAAGTAGTAAAGTACATTAGTATTGTGTTTAGTTTTAGTAATGTTCAATGTCCCACTTGATTGTACACCAAGTTTATATTTTTCTGTGTTTTTTTTAATGTTTTTTTTACGGGTCAGCTGGCAGAAATCTCTCTTGTAGGAGATAAGCTTGCCCTTTGTACTGTAATATATTTAAGTGAATGTTTTGTTTTGTTGTTCTGTGTACAATAAAGAAATAAATAAATAAAGTAGTTTATTAGCACAGCATGTCATCAAATGTGAAATTCCTATGGAATCTAAACAATTTCAAAAAATATATTATTATATAATAAGTATATAAAATCAACTATTAATCCAATAAACAGTTGAATAATGTGAAAATAGCATAATAAACAAAAAAACAAGAGAAGAGACGGGCATATACCAGTATTTTTGGAGTTGGGAGTATATTAAATTTAATTACCTATTGAATTAAATTTTAAAGAATTAAAAAAATAAAATAATTTATATGCTTTAAATATATATTTTTTTAAGTATTCAATAATACCTACCAACATAATATTCTATTACTTACATATTGTATTACTTATTTATTCACTAGAATATAGCGTATATTATATACTAATTATTTATTATTTATTAACATTAATTACTTATACCAAAGTCACCTAGCCAGTCAAGAGAAATTAGAAACCAAAAGAAGCCTGAAAAGAAACAGCGAAACTAAAAAGCAAGGCAAAAAACTTTTAGTGTATTAATATTGTTGATAAGCAATCAAAACACAAACATGTCATTTGTTTACTTTGAGATTAGATTAATTTCTATACATAAATTCTGACGGCTCAAACGAAATTAATTAAATTAATTAAATTATTTCTGAACATTGTTTAGGTAATTCAAACTATACTTAACCTATTGCCTTAATAATTTAGTCTTAACTTTACTAAAGAACTCACATGGGAGAACTTTACATTATGTTTCAGTTACAACTTTAACTACAAAGATCAATTTCCATGTAATATGTTTTATGTTAATCAATTCGGTAGCTCAGTTATCTTTACAATTGAAAATAATTGAGTGGAAATATTTAGTTTTACGTAAATACGTAATACTTAATATTTCCACAAATAAAAAATGCAAGAACAAAATTAGGAAAAATTGTAAAAAAAGCCGAATATAAGATTATGGATTGTTTCTATTCTGTGTTGCAAATAGCAGATGGTATGCAGTCGATTTGAGCAAAATGGTCTGCTATAGAAGCTAAAATAAGGCTAGAAGAAAGAAGAATACAAAAGTAATAAAACATACAAATAATTAAATTACTTTTAAAAATACAAGAAATTTACTTTTAAAAAGTAAAAGCAACGAGAGTATCAATAAAGGCACGAGGCTATGTAAATAACCGCAATCAATACGATTCTCTGTTAGCTAAAGTACGAATAAATAAGGTTAAGAAGGAAAAAAAGACAAAAGTAGTAAAAAATACAAATGAAGTTAGAAAACAAATAGGTAACAAAAGAAATTATTAGAACCAAGAATGTATCATTACAAGTAAAAGCAACAGCTCTGAGGGTATAAATAAGGGCACGAGGGTATAATAGCTGTGTAGATGACCACAATTGATACGATTCTCAGATAGCTAACGTCCGAATTATGCACACCCCCTGTCCACACAAGGCAAGACCAGTCGTGTATAGTACACGCGATTGTCACCCTTATTGTTTGTAGATTACAGCTTTAATCCCGTGACAATAACGATTGTTCCTTGGTTTCTGATGTAAATGAGATTGGATATATGGCTTGTGTTCAGAATTCAGATTGCCGCTTTGGTATGACAGGGACGGTATTTGTTAACTAGCTAAGTGACTGTGATAGAAATACTTAGGGCTTTATTCATAAAGAAAAGGTATGTAGTTTATTTCATTGATATATGACCGGTATTGGATTTTAAAAACAAAAAAGGTTTTCTTGACTAAACTTTTGTTTTGAAATGCTTTTATAAATCTAGTCACAGCGTTACTAGACGTACTCCTACGAAACTACGTACGTACGGCTAAACCATTTTTAATGCAATTTTATATGTACACTTAATATGTCCAAGAATAGGTTGCTACCTTTTTTAATGGATAAGGTTGCGAACAAGCAACAGGGTTCTTCTAATGGAGAATGTTACTAGGTATGCCAAATCGCTTGAGATTTTGTGTCAGTAAAGCCTGTATGTATACAAATACACTAATTTTTATTGCAGTCAAAAATACCTAGTAGTTTTGATTTTATAGGCATTCAAAGTTTCGAAAAATATCGAGTCCTGCTTCAGCCACTTGACCGTTTATGACGTCACTTCATAACGAGCCGCGCGGACCGCGCCCCGCTATCAAGTCGCCAGCGGTTATTGTACGTGTAGCTTACGCAGTATTTTGTTGTGTTTTCGTCTGGGTGTTTTTAATAGCTAAGAATAGTAAATATTGTTTGATTAATAAAATTGAAGAAGGATTCTAAAAAAAGCAATCGGATAATCTACCTAAAATATTTATTTTGTTGCCACCGAAATGCGAGGAATAAAAATACAAAAGTAAATACAAAGGTAATAAAAAATAATGTATAAAGGAAATACATTCCTTGCTACTGCTTATATTCATAGTTTTTTTTTATGGGATAAAACAGCGAACAGGCACACGGGTCTTCTAATGGTAAGAGATAACCGTGGCCTATAGACGCCATAGATGTTATAGGTGCACCGCTGCCCTGTGATCGGGCTGTTAGACCTTATTTGTAAATTTACCGGCTACCCTACCCTCCGGACCGAAACACGACAATGTCATTATGGTGGCAGGAATAAGTAAGGCGGTGGATCCCTACCCGGGCGAGTGGTCGTGTTGGTAGTGACCCAGTTAACCTATGCTCGCCTCATACGAGCTGCCTGGTAGGAAGGCAGTTGGTCTATTCTACACAGAGGGCCCGGACCAACACGGGGAAAGACATACATACATATCTTCACGTCAGGTATCTTAAGGGATTAGGCAGAAAATATTGAGCACCGAATGTCACAACATCTGCCTTGCCTAGCTTCCTCTACGTTTATTAACCTGTTCATTCAAACACCTCAGTTTTGGATACTTTTGACATCACCCTCGGATAACACGCGTGCTATTTGGTCGTGGAATGTCCACCTAGGTATCTTCGGGTATCTACATCCATCTACTTTTGCATCGTATATAATATGTTTTGTCAATACTTCATTCTTTCTACATGAACAAACCATAGGAGCATTCTCTTTCTCATTTTTACACCGACAGTTTCTATCAATCCCACTCTTCTCTGATCTCACTTTTACGAATGCGGTCTGTGAGCGTTATTCCACAAATACTGCGGACGCAAGCATTTCGACCGCATTTATTCTACTTTCATGCAGTTTCCGACATACGCAACCCTTACTTCCAGAACGCGTTCCGTAAGGGAAAAGCGAGTCGAACTTTATAACTTAGCTCAACTAACATACAGACAACATCTAGGCGCTTCCAAAGGATTGAATTTCGGTTATCAAAACGGATATCGTAGTACCGGATCGGTATAATCAGAAGATAATACAACTATATTACCCAATTTAAATAATACCAACCATAACAGTGTGCCGTTTTTTCCTTTGGATTGAGTACTCTAAAAGACGGATAATCTGAATATTATTTATTACAGTTGTCTTATATCAAGTTGGGATTATCATGAAGCCAAAAGGTCCTATCTGGACATTACACTCCCAACAAAGACCTATCTCCAGTATTACACATTTATCTCTTGTATTCTCATAGCGCCGGCCATCTGACTCTCACAAAGCTAAATCTTTTAACTCTGTCAAGTCCACAAAACTTGCAGAAAGAAAGGCTGGTTGATGTAGAGTCAATAAGTACGTATTATTAATGGTTTTTGTTAGATATGTAATCTCCAGATTACATTCCTACATACTTGATTACTTTAGCTTCGTGGGTATTGTAATGTTATATCGTAAAACGACATCTATTGAACTGAATCTGAAAGTATTATCTAAGAAATAAATCGGTTTTTCGAATTTCATTCCCCAATGAAATAAGAAACAAAATATATATAAAAAAACTGCTTATGACTGTACGTTCAAGAATTATAGCCAATTTTAGATTTTGGTTTTATCCCTTCTCCCATGAAAACCCATTAAGTTACCGGGATAAAAAGTTATATGTTACTCGGTAGTACAAAGTATAATCCCACAAAAGTCTCATTTAAATCCGCCCAGCGGATTTTGCGTGATTGCGTAACAAATTAATAGACAGACAGACAGACAAGAATTCTAAAAATGCGAAAAATATGTTCTGCTGTTTGTTTTTAGTCGCCTGGCCCCTTCAATTTTTAAATATCTTCAATGTACAGATTTTACTTTTCTACAGTTTTATTATATGTATAGATACGGCAAAAAATAATGTTTGTCGTATGGCAGCATCTTTTATATATTGATTGCATTCTGTTTTTAGTATTTGTTGTTGTTGTTTGTTGGCAACAGAAATACATTATCTGTGAACATTTCAATTGTCTAGCTATTCAGGTTCATGAGATATACTAATGAGAGACAGACAGACAAAAAGACAAAAGACTTACAGAAAGAAGGTCGGATGAGTCTTAGTAACATAATGGTGAATAATACGGTTTCTCTAAGCAATTGCTTCGAAAAGTAGATAATTAAAAATGACAAAAAGACTTATAAAACTGTACCTGCTATGTTAATTAAAGTTAACATTAGGTATTTATCCATATACTCGTTCTAATAGCTCAATATTATAAATGGGAAGTGTATGTGTATGTGTCTGTTTGTTTTTCCGTCTTTCTCGGCAAGACGAACTGATTAATTGACGCGATTTTTATGTGGAGACAGTTGAAGCGATGGAGAGTTTTAGTCTCTTTTATTTACTTCTCTAAAATGGGGGTGAAAGTTTTTATAGAGCATTCAGCATTTATCAAAGTGGGAAGCTAAATATTGATGTGCGGAGTATTTGTGACTGACATAGTTTTTTTTCGGAAATCTTCCCACAACCTCTTAAAATAGGGAATGAAATCTTATATGGGAATTTTCATAATTTTCAAGATAAGTTAAAAAAAAACTGCAACTTAACAACGAAAAATACCTGCCTTATTTTTTTAGTTCAATCTTTTTAATACTTACCATCTTATCTGATCAAGTCACGCTGTACTACTTTTTGGCAGGATTCTGCCAAGTGATAATTTCATTATTTTTAAATGCATTATAATGTTCATAGTTTAAAAAATGCTTTACTAAATTCAAGCTAACTTTAAAAGTAATTTAATTAGCAACACTTTCTAATATACATCACAGAATATTTGTAACAATGCAATAGTTTCAGTACGAAATATATTGTGCTAGCAACACCGTTATAAAATGAAATGGTGCGAAAGACATATAACGCTGGAAATTCGCAGTCAAACTATACATTCTGTAAAAATCCACCTTGAAATTCACATTGGGATTTAAAATACGAGCAAAGTTTTCAGTAATAGTTTAAACTTAAATGTTAATATGTTTGTTTATGTAATGGTCTGCAGTAGTTTTCTTTCTATATCTATTTTGGGACGACATTGTAAAAGAATGATCTCTTTGAACTGAGAAGTAAATAAATCTTATTTATTTCTCGATCATCATTGGGACTAAGGGTCGAATACCGACCGCGAGAGAATACTAATTTGTTTCCTAGGGCATCATTCAGATCCCATGTGATTATGATCAGGGAATTTTTTACTGCCGGTAATAAGAATATTATGTTTCTGATCAATGGAGTCAGAAAGTGGCATTCCAGTGGTATCGAGAGAAAAATAAGCACTTACCGCCGGGAGAACAAAAAAACTATAATCATTTGTAAAAATATATGAAGTTACATTTCGAAGTAAACTGTCCATTTCTTAGTGGTTTGATTCACCTGTGGGTGTACGCTACTCTCAGTTTCCTAGTTTACACAGTCACAACCTTAGATAATGAGCGAGGCGTCCTAAAACGTTGTGATTAAAACGCGCCGGAGAGAAATCTAATAAACTTTACTGTCATACACTTTCTGATATTTTGATTTTGTAAAAATAGGTTGATGTAATTCTTTTAACGGGATTACAAGGCAAAAGCTCTTTCCCATTAGTGTTTGGTTTCACTAAATCATGATAATGGTTCGCTAAATAGCCATTTAAAACGCACTCGCTAATACACGCCGCTGGCAAAGTGCTTTGCGGTTCTAATATTGTTTAGCTTCGATGTTAATTAGAAAATTAAATTAATTAATTTATTAACAATTCGTACAATTCGTACAAACCTTAAAAAGGTAAGCCATTATGTGTAAAGTAAAGCATAATTCGCAATTGACCCTTTCTCTATTCTGTATGTGACGTAAATTTCCATGTTTTTCAACATAAGTAGATACACGCTGTAAAAGGTATTATAATATTTGCCCCAAGCTGGCAACATGATGGTCTTGAAGTGAATAAATCACTAATTCCACATCAGCAGAAATTACAATTTTCCGCGGTTTTGACGCTGCAATATCTATTCATGAGTTTCGAGTGCATCCTAAATCACCTTTATGTGTGCACTCACAATAGCTCTTAACTCAATAGCATTAGGAGCTAATTTCCTTTGGCTAGGATAAATGAAATGTTAAACAGTTTTGCTGACCGAGTGGAGTAGCGTTTTTTGACGGATCCTGTCACAGTGTTTCGTTTAGATGCTATTAAAATTTCTATTTCTCTGTGGCAGCGAAAAATAAAGATACTTACTATATAAAAAGAAAACTTTGTGTTCTTTTACGAAAACACACGTGAAATTCATTAAATTAAAAATCAAACCATTACGTATTTCAATACGCTCGATTAGGAAGCTAATAATTATCTCTAAAGATAGATATTTTGCTTGAAGTACTTGACATAAGAAAAGAGAAAAAATATATAGTGTCTTTTTATATTTTTGTTATGGCATAAGACAGCGATCAAGCACACGGATCGCGTGATGGCAAGAAACAAGCGTGGCCTATAGACACCATAGACGATATTGTGTCTTATGGACGGGCTGTTAGATCTTATGTGCTAGTACCGGCTACCCTACCCTCCGGACAAAAACACGACAATGTCATTATGGTGGTAGGAATAGGTAAGATGGTGAATCCAGTGGTCACGTTGAAAATGATCCAGTTAACCGATGCTTTCTCTCCTCTTACGAGCTGGCTGGTAGATGGTCTATTCTACACAGTGGACCCGGATCAACACATTACTTATAAGTGAAAATTACATAAAATAGCTGACCAGATTCACTTATTACAGCATATTCAGGGCTAAAACTAAAGTAACCTGACAATATTTTTGTTTATGATAGTTAATTATAGAAACTATAGAATCAATCATAATAATAATTAATTCGTCGACCTAGTGCTTTCATTTCGGTAGTCCGGGTTCGAATCCCGCCATGTATCAATAAGTTTTTCTAACTTAAGTACATTTTCTGATTGCCCTTAGGGTAAAGGAAAATATCGTGAAGAAACTCGGGATTTGTGCTCGATATGGCGATAGACTTGCCACCTGTCACATCATGGGATCTAATATCGTCGGCTAACCGTGGGTGCATATATACCTCTGCCTACCCTTTCGTGGATAAGCGATTTTTTTTAGTATACTACTATTAAGTAATATTTTAAAAGAAAAGTGTCAAGTGATAGTTTAAGTTTTCCGTCCCATATCTAATATATTATCGTAAGTGATTCCTTTAGTGTCATTAATCTTCTATACCCCTAAGTGTCTATTGATGTCAGTAGTACATAATTGCGTGGAAAACTTCAATGGCAACCTTATAATATTATGAATATACATAGAGTATTTTGTAGAAATCCGCATAAAAAATTTCACATATAAATTTACAAAATAATATTTAACGAGGAAAAAAATCCTGTCACGCCAATATCCCTGAAAGGGTAGGCAGAGATATATACATCTAGGATTAGCCGATAATATTTGGTCCCATGATAGGTGGCTAGTCCGTTTTCCGCCGTCTTGGTCCGGGTTCCGTTGTAGACTAGTCCAACTGCCTTCCATCCAGGCAGATCGTAAGAGGCAAGCACAGGGTCTATTGTTACCAACACCATGACGTTGACTAGGTAGCATCTTGCAACGACTCGCCCGGATTGGTACCACCGCCTTACCTATTCCTGACACAATAGCGTCAGTGCTTGCCATTATCGTGTTCTGGTTTGAAGAGTAGGGTAAACTTACTCACGCAAGAGACTTTCCATCCCAGCCTCAGGTTGGAAACGCACCATATCCACCTTTGGTGTCTATAGGCGACGTGTATTTCTTACCATCAGGAAATCTGCTTGTTTGCCTTCCAATATCATAAAAAAATATGGGGCATAAATCTCAACCAACGTTATTTTTTATCTTGCCGACCTGATTTTTTTGTAGAAGAGGAGGCAAACGGTCGATTGGGTCACCTGATGGTAAGATGTAACAAGAAGTATCGTAGCTGCGTTGCCAACCTTTTAGGAATGAGTATGCTCTTATTGTATAGGTCCCTAAGTCTTAAGGTGTTTTCAAGCTCCGACGCGATGTCTTAACGTGGAATTTAGCGGCAGCTGTATCAATACCCAAAAATTTTTAGAGCATTCCCTCAATGATTTTATTATAAGCTAGTTGTCTGCCCTCGGTTTCGCCCACGTGAATAATTTTAATAACACAGACAACTTTCAAAGGGCAGACATTTTTCCGACTTATAATACTAATCGCGTAAAAACATACCCT
>DVZL01003628.1:0-13773 GCA_018236625.1 Lasaia peninsularis
CGGGAATTGAACCCGGGACCCCACGTGGCTAACGGCCTTAACAGGCGACACCTGTACCGTTACACCACAGAGGCGATTTTATAAGAAATAAAATAAAAAGGCATTTAAATAATAACCTTTTACGTTCAGCTTCTTCGATGGCCTTGACCTCTTCAGCCTTTTTCTTGTTCTCTTTGTATGTGGTCTTCTCGGGTCCCTTGACTATGGTAAATCCTTCCTTTATCCACTCCTAATAATGAACAAAATTCATATATATACTTATAGCTGTATCTAAATAATATTTTTTATTACTACATCGTTTGTCAACCAACCACCATTCGCGAGATTCATTTCTGTAATGCAGGCATTTGAGTAATGTGCATAGATGTCTGAATTTAAAATTTAATCTTATTGTATAACAGACGAACTGCTTTAATTATGAATACTGAATTCGAATTGTTATAATTGTCATTTCTATGACAAACGTCATAAAGTTACATTAAAAAATATATATACTGTCCACAGCGCAAAGGTTAGATTAGAATTAATTTTATATGGTGGTTATTTTTACACAAAAACAGCGAAATCGGTCAAGCCGTTCGTTCGGGCGTGATGTCGTAATCAAGGAAAATAGGGATTCATTTTTATTTATATGTTATCGAAAAAGTACCTTCACGCCTATTATCCCAGAATGGGTATGCAGAAGTATGCTAGTATATCCACGACTCGTAAGTCTAGTACATATATTAGAACACCCACGATTAGCCAAGGTACTAGGGCCCTAATGTGATAGGTGGCAAGCCTATCGCCACTTCAAATCCCAGGCAATCTAATGTTTAGTCAGAAAAATCGGAAAAACATTAAAGAAAAGTTGCCAGACCTGGGAATTGAACCCTACGTGGCTAACGGTCTTAACAGGCGACAGCCGTACCGTTACACCACAGTTCTGGACGTCGAAAAAATCGCACCTCTTAAAGAATGTGTTTCAAACCTTAATTTGGACTTTGGGATTAGTGGTATGTTGGGTGTCATATTTATACATATTATAAATTTTCAAAATTTGATGTATCTTCACTCCTATTATCCCTGAAGCAGTAGACAGAGGTGTGTTATCCACGTAGTATATCCACGACTCGTGAGTCCAATAGATATATCAGAACACCCACGATTAGCCTAGGAATCTACTAGAGCCCATGATAACTGGCAAGCCTATCGCCACTTCGGACACATTCCAATCTCAGGCAATATAATGCTTACTCGAAATAATCTGAGTAAACATTTTAAGAAAAATTCCCCGACCTGAGAATCCAAAAAATTGTCATTATGAACGACCCTTCTTTTAAAAAAATTACGTGCCTTGGCAAGTGCTATTAAAAGTTGACACATTTAATCAGGGTTGTAAAATCGTTACTTGTTAGTTTTGTACTAAATAAACAAGTAAAAAAATAAAAACCTCAAGTAACCCGATTTTTGATAAACAACTTTACTCATTTAAAACGATTTTTACTCACACAAGTTCTTGGTAGGTTATTAATTTTACCGCAAAATTAAATTAACAGAATATTTTTAAAATTATATGTTACATAAGTGAAAACAAAATAATACTATCCTACATAATTACTAATATATGAATTACCTTTAAGCACTTCTACAAATAAAATATTTTTAATGTCTTTTATTGAGAACATATCTTACCTTCTTTTCTCTTTCGATTTCCTTTTTAATCTGTTTCTCCTCTTTTTTTGTTTTAGTAGGTGACGTCTCAGCCGAACGTTTCTGAAATTGATACAGCATACATAAATAACTTGTTAAAATTATGACGCAACGTTTGTTTGATTTCACACGTACCAAAGACCCGAATATTTAACATTTATCTCATTCTCATAGGACCGGCTATATTACTCTCACAAGGCCTGCTTTATTGAGTGCTTTATTTCAAAGAGAATTTAGCCAGTCTAGTGCATAAGCAATACCAACCGGTTATTGGGGACAATTTTTTGTTAGGAGTGTAATCTCAAGATTGTACCCAAGTTTCATAATATTAACACATTATTTTTAAGGTTTTTCTATTAAAATTGTAACTGCAAATGTATTATGATATAATAATAAAAATATAACCTTTGTTTTCTTCTAATATCATGATTTAAGTATCTGTTATTACGTCTTAATGCAGAAACTTACATGTTATATTTAAAATATTAGCAGTTTATTACCTCTGGCTTACAGATGTTATCTTCTTCTTTACTTTTGATTTCAACCTCTTCTTTCTTTTCTTCTTTAGCTTTTTTATTTTTAGTTTTTGTAGTAATACTATCCTTATTTTTGACAGCTTTCTCGGATTCATTTTTCATTTGTTTCGCCAACTTTGTCTCGTTAGATAGTTTATTTTGTGCTAACTTAACATTTGAGTCAGTCTGTAATGGTTCTCCTTTTGTATTTTTTTCTGATTTAATCTATAAAAATAGGATAAAACCAGTATTTCCCGCACTTGTCATATTTTAAAACAGTGGTAGAAGAGTCGGACAAAATAATATATTAATTTTATACAATATGCAGTAGTTAACGCATGTCGTGTCATTTCAATACGGAGAATCGCTGTAGCTAAGGAATCCTAGCAAACCAATTCCCTAATATTATAGTATCGCTTATCTTGGTAATAAAATGTCCTTAGTTAAGATCCATAAGTTGCTAGTGATGCGTTTAAACACAAAGAGGTGTTCAGTTAAAAGTTTTTGATTCCTGAGTTTGCCTAAGTGTAAGATGAAAATTGCGTTTTTAAGTCGTTATATTTAATTAAAAATCTTACCCATTAATGAGAAACAAACCAGGAAATAAACAGTTGGTGGGGCAGTTCTTGATAAATTGATATCTGTTTGAATTATCTGCTGTCCCTTTTAAACTCTAAACCATGCTATATCAAAATTGATCAAGTAAAATAGGTCGTAAAAAATTTGAATGAAAATAACCTCAACCATTAGAAGTGAGAACTAAACCGTAGGCTCGTTGGTTACATTTAATGGATTGTATTTTGTATTTGATAGCTAAAACATTATTTTCAATACCTCTAATGACTCGACCGCCTTTGGTTCTGGTGCAGGTGTACTTGACAATGTTTCACTATGCATCAGTTTCTGCAATTCTTCCAGACCGGGAGCATTTATTCCTTTTACATTATTGAAAGTGTCCTCTTTTTTATTTACAGATGGCGGTGCACTTGATGTAGTAGTAGAAGTGTTGTCGTTGAGAAATGGCACTGTTGGTGCGGGAATATTTTGTGCGGCCCTGAGTTGGGCTAAGATTTGATCCTCCGTCTTGATCTCCTTAGCTATATCTTCTGGTAGGAGTGAATTTGAGGAGATTGCTGAAGAGGGCTGTGAATAACACTAATGATTAAAAATCTTATGATAAACAGTAGTAGTTAGTTTAACAATACATATTTTATAATGAGTTCTAGACTATAGAAAACTTCAGGTTATAAATAAAAAGGTAACGCGTTATGTAAAAATAAAAAGTCTTGAGAACTTAAAATCTTTTATAAGACCCTTGAATACAGATAAAATTACATTAGTTAATTTATCATATTACATTAACGACCATCACATAATGTGAAATATTTGCAGTGTCTTAAAGTGTTTATTTCAGGTTAGGTTTGGGCTAAAATGTAAGAACCATTTGAATGATTTGTCTAACTGATGTATCAATAATCCTTTCTATTTCTAAGCTGCTATAAGCACATTTTAAGTGACAACCCCATCAATACAATTGTGATACTCATATAATTATTTTGAGCTTTTATGTACTCTCATAAAACTCGTAATAATTAATTCCTATATTATAGTTTTCTATTTATTATAAAGCTTAATACTTACACATGCTTTTAAGCTTTTCGTTTAGTTAAGCTTTAGTTTTAATTTGGCTTTATCATGTTTAGGTCTCAACATGAGCACTTAGCTAAGCTAAGACTATGGAGGCTAGCATGGCTAAAAACTTGTAAGTTTATAAAAGGTAAGATGTATTTGTGAAGTTGTATGTAAAACATTATTGGAGATTTCTGATGTCTGATGGATGAAAATTAGATAAATGTGAGCTTTTTTGCGCATAAAACTTTTAGGTTTTAGGTTCTGGGGAACTACCAAAATCATTAGATTCCCATCGTTTCTAATTGTTAGTAAATTTATTGTAGTAACTGCCATAACATTTTTTTGAAATATACCAATCTTGTCAACAGTCACACCTAAGGCAAATAATAGAATTTATTGCTAAATAAAAACTTTATTGTAAAGAAAAACAAATTACATAAATCAACAGACCGAGACCGTTTATAACCTCCTTTCTTCACCATTGGTAACGAATAACAAAACTATCATAACTTATCAAACTGCAACTACGAAAGTTTACCTCTATATTACTTTGGTAGAGCAGTCTTCTAAAACCAGTCTTAAAGAGTATAACAGCCAAATAGATTCAATCAAACTTAACTAAGTTAGTAGCAATTTAATTAACGATGTAAAAGTTAAAAAGAAGAAACAAAAACTTATATAAGAGCTTGTTATATCTTAAATGTATATAATAAATACATACCATAAACGTATATAATATCACTAATCATAGACATGGCTTGACCCTTTAACGAATAAAGTCAAGTTTCGGGTTGTCGCATACCTAAATATAATAACTTCACCATGAAAAGACTATTAATTTGCGCAAAATAGAAAGCAATACATATGTGCGAAAAACCGAAAACCGGTGTTTCATACTACCAAAATATAAAATAATAAAAAATATAATAAAAAAAGTTTGTATGTCAATAAACACACATATTTGCATATTATGCAAATAAGTACAACTACTTTCAAAGATAAATACAATTATTTGGAAAATGTTAACAAAATGTAATTTAACGGATACAATTTATGAATTCATTATTTTAAATATTCAGGTTAACAAAACTTAATTTTATCACTTTTCAAAAGATTTAAATAAAGTCGGGAATTAGTTATATAACAAGTGTTATTACCTAAGCCAGCCAATCTAACAAGGCATTGTATTAAACTGTCAATCTTATGTGATTTTGTTGACGTATCGTAAAACTACCAATAAATCAACACTAAACCATTAAACACAAGTCTTATTAAAAACATATTAATTTAAAGTCAATCATCTCTATAGTTGTCAAATTTTAGTACTGGATTTTTAATTATTAATAAACAAATTATTACGTTACAATAAAAATATACTATTAAATTGCACAAGCAATAGAGAGTAATACATATGTGCGGAAAACCGAAAACCGATGTCTGATACCGCTAAAATAGAAAATAATCAAAAATATAACTAAATAAAGTTTTTAAGTCAAAAAAGGTGTCGGATACTACTAAAGTAGAAAACAATAAAAAATATAATAAAAAAGTTTTTATGTCAATAAACACACATATTTGCATATTATGCAAATAAGCACAACTACTTTCAAAAATAAATACAATTACTTGGAAAAGTCAACAAAATGTAATTTAACGGATACAATATCATGAATTCATGATTTTAAACATTCAGGTTGACCAAGCTTAATTTTATCACCTCTTTCATTATTTGATCAAATAAAGCAGGGAATGTTTAAAGTATTATTTGAGTAAATATTAATTAGTTATAAAGCAAGTGTTATTGTCTAAGCCAGCCAGCCAAACAAAGCATTTTATTAAAATGTCAATCTAATGTGACTTTGATGACGTCTCGTAAAACTACAACAAAACTTATAATAAAACTCAAAGACAAGCCTTATTAACAACATGTATAAACTTAATGTCAAACATATCTAAAGTAGTCAAATCATTTTAGTACTTGATTTTTTGGTTTTTAATAAACAAAATAACAATAGGCAATATGCATGAAATTTAGATATGGCCCAAAAAAATAACGTGTTATCTTTATTGCTGAAAAAATAGTTCTTCAGTACCCACATGAATAAGTTTGCTCAAATTTTTATTAATCAAATGAATTCTTTAAAAGTAGAATTTTTGAAATTCCCTCGCAAATTTCGAAAACGCAACGCCATGATGTTACGTCACAGTCCATTTCAATTGATATCCTTATTGTTGCATCTTTGGACATAATATGAAAATTTTCGCACATAGTAAAGTTTATAATATATATGGTGAAATTAATTAAGTGAAGTGTAATAATACTTCACTTAATTCGTTGACAAATTCTTGTTCTCACTTCTCCGTGGACGGTGACGTCACAAATAAGCGCGCTCAAATGGCGCTGTTTAAATCATCCGAAAATTATGATCGTTTGATTTTTTTTTTCTAGCTTATTTATTACTGTTTTGCAAGTGTTATATTTTTTCAGATATGTATATATAATTACTGGAAGTATTGTTAAAAAAATTAAAAAAACATGCATATTCCTTATTGTTCGAAACAATATTATTTAACTTTCACATGCGTACGTAACGTAATCAATAATTTATTAAGATTTCCTAAATTTATATTAACAGAGTAATAGCTTAATACTTGGATTCAAATAAAATTGAACACGCCGCGCCGGTGGTATTCATTTAACAGAATCTATACTTTTATTAGACAGAGTAAATAACTGTGTTTTCGTAATACATTTCGTAATGACATCATGATCAGAAATTTAAAAATCCTAAATCTAAATGTAATTGTGGTTATAATTCAAAACTAGTAATACTTCAAAGGAGTTTAAATGAGTAAATGAGTAACTTATGGAAGTACATTCAAAACGAAATTTCTAGAACAAATATTAATAAAAAAATAGTAATTGTATTTTTATGAACAAAATCTATATATTATAGATTTAATTTAGTTAGTTAATATTGTAAGTTTTAAATAACATTACGTAAACTTTTAGAAAGAGCACTATCAATAATCTAATATTTATTTTACAAATATATTTTTGTTATTTTTTTTCTACCTAACCCTGTAATTTTTCTCATTTTAGTTATCTAAATATTTTTTTTCTTAAATACAATAATAATATTTTTTTTAATGTTGAACATTTGGATTTTACCATTTAGTAAATTAACAAAATTCTTGTAACATACAATTGGACGTCAAATGAGTGTTTAGAAATGGAATTTTAATCCGATCAGGTATAAAATGTAATTAACATATTAACAATTATATAATTTTTATGCATTTCCGCCAAATGATTATTTGGGGGATGCTTCTTATTTAACAAAAAAACATTTTTTTGAATATTCCCGCGTCACCATTTTATTTTATTCTAATTCATAAAAAAAACTTTCAATTTATTTTTAATAAATTTTTTAGACATTTAGAGGTCGCTTCTAGAGAATGACAGTGAAGAAAAAACTTAATAACGGACAATTCTTTTATGAAATAGTGTGTATACTAACAACGTTATTTTATTTGTATTTGGGTTAATATACTTTTGTCTTAAGTTTTTCGTAACCAATTATGTATTGCTTTTTAATTGTAGTAATTAATTTATTGTATTCTATCTTCGTCTTCTTCCCAATTTTTTTTTTGCAAAAATGTTGTCGGAGTGCGAAGTATTCTGAAAAATCTCAAGGTATTGCTGGATACAAGATCTTCAATATTTTTTTCGTCAATGTAACTGACATCCAATGTAATACGTTTTGAGTCTAGAATCTACCTCGCTCATTCAATGTAATTACAATTTCTTGTTTACTTTCAAACAAAACTTCATCATCAAAAAAAGCAAGCGCAACTGAAAGATACCGCAAATCTTCTAAGAACTTCGTTAGGGTTTTTTTGGATATGATCTTTGATAATAATCTTTTGAGTCTTTTAAAAATAACAAGTCGTTATTTGGTGCGGATGCTGCCATAAAAGCTTGAATTCAGAATCTTATATAAATAACAACAACGAAAACGCAAATTTCAAATTAAATTAATTCAATTCAATTGATGAATTGCTTTAAGTTCCTTTTTATTCCACTTAAACTGGTCTTTAAACTTGAAAATTTTCAAGCAATAGTGCTTTTGCCACCCATCGTGCACGATGAAGTACTTACTGGAGCTTTAAATGTTATTCTTCGGCTAGGTTTACCTCCTAGAAATATAAAAGCTAGTTTTAGTTGTCCTTGTTATCGTCTCGTGGCTGATAATAATCATTCAGCTGTTTCTCAACGAATAAAACTATGTTGTTTGCTACGTTTTTTACGCAACCTAAAGCGTCAGGATGTGAAGAAACTGTTGTGAACTTATTCTGATCAATATTGGGCCAAAAGTTCTGAAACGTTTAAAAACTATTTCCGGACCACTTGAAGGAGCTAGTGCCTGAGATACGACAGCTTCTAACATTATTTCCATATTATGATGACGACAGGCTAACCAAGGAACATATTTTTCCATCTTCTGCTATAAAAAGAAAAGGCACCTTTTTTTAATCTAGTATTGATTGATATTAGTGGTGTCACAGCGCTAGCTTTTAATTTACCGCTTAAATTCCAGAAGAGAAAAGTGTCATACACTGTTGAAGCACACACCTCTCCAGATCCATGGCTATGTTTGGAAACTGCCAATAGTTGATCCATACCATCTCCAGACTAAAATAGGTAGGCGATCCGCATTTTGATGTTCTGTAAGGTCTTCCATTAATTTGCCGTCCCAAAGAATAGTCAAAGAAAGTCATTGTCTATGCAATTACAAATGGCAACAAAAGTGCTCGCGGGTGGGCGGGGGATAAGAGCACACTACGTCTAAAACATTAGACGACAAGTTATAATGTATTTTTTTTTGTGTTTCATAATAAGCTTGACAGTTCTATTTGCATTGAGTGAATACCTACAAAAATACAAAAAAATTCAAACATTGACACTAGATAGCAACCCCTAAATGTCTATGGAAAAAATTATAAAAATCCGTTCGTTCGTTTTTTAGGTGGTAGGAGCAAATGGCAGGTTGAGGTGGCTATTTTACAAAAGTCGAAAAATAAGAAGCACCCTTATTATACAGGCAGATATGTAGGTAACAATTTATTGATATGTGGAATAGAAACTAAAGTATATTAAAAACTGAACTATAACAAATATTAGTAATAATAGAATGTGAAACAAGTTACACTCTTATAAACCAACAAAGAACATAATCAATAATGTAAATTTATAAGTGTATTTAAAAACATTAGATAAAATTCCAGCCCGTCTCCATTTTATCAATCGCACCTAAACTCAAAGAATATTGAAACAAAAAATATAATAAGTATATATATACGAGGAATGTATTTCTTTACATCACAATATACGACTATTATATCTGTAAACATCTAGGATGGACATCAATTTTATAATACTATTATTGTATTTGTAACATTTATATATGGCATAAATTTTCTATTATGTCTGTAGCATTTATAGATATCATAAATTTTAAGATAAGACTATTGCATCTGTTAATATCTATAGATGAAATTAATTTTAATACACGACTACTATATTTGTGACATCTAGATTTTTATTGTTTATGTAAGCATCAGTAGATTACATCAATTTCTACACACAAATTTTGTATTTGTAAATATTTAGAGATGTCATAAATTTGTATTTACTACTACCGTACTGGAACATAGATGCATATCATAAATTTTCATATACGACTATTGAAACTGTAATGACATAAATTTGAATTAACGACTATTTAATCTGTAAAAATCTAGATATAATTAATCAATTCTAATTAACATTTATCACACACTTGCTCTCCGACACGATCAAGTCTATACAATAAATTAATATACCTGGAATTTATATTTTATAGGTCACACTTTGTAGTCATAAGATAACATGGCATCATATGGATTATATAGTAGTGATTTATTCGTTTACCGTGTTTAGAAATATTTACTTATTAGAAAACAAAATGTAAATAAAAAAATTAAAAAATTAACGTGGACTAGATCTGAACCAAAGATTCTCTTATTCGTTCAATCTTCAATCATTCTGAAAACTGGTACTTCTGTTTTAAAAACAACCAATTATATTTCTAATATAACTATTATGGTTTTCAAAGTTTAATTTGTTTAACTTATTGTAGATTTACATTCGGTTTTCTGGTATCTAAGTTCAAAATCTATGTTTTTCAACTCAGTTTTCAATCACGTCTGTATTATTATTAGAAACATTAACAATCACTGTTAGTCAGTGCATGTAATATTTTAAATTGGTGGCTGTGCTTGATCGTGTAAAGAGTATCTTATATTAAATGACTAATAGTATCGTAATAACATTAAAGTAGATAGATACTTCGATGCTTATCTTCTAAAAAATCCACTAGTAATCCTAGTTTGTGTCTGAAAGTGTAAAGCAATAACACGTTTTAGTGGAATATTCACATTATTTGATTTTTATCTCGTTTTTTTTTATTACTTTGAAACTACATATCAATACAGCCTCAATCATTTTTAGTTAATTATGATATCGGCCCAACCAGCTGAAGCATTTTTAATCAAATCTTTGACTGCTTTAAATATTAAAACAATTAAAAAATTAAGGAGAATTTTCTGAAAATATAAAGGTTTTCGAAATCGGAGATATTTTTTTCCGAACAAGTGCAATTCGTGAGTAGTGGTAGCATAAACATATAACTAAGTAATGCGATTAAATAAACCCCGTTTTAATAGTAAGAAAGAACACTACACTACAAAAGCAATTATTTTTATTTACAAAATTTATAGGTATATTGTGAAATTTTGTAGTCGATTCGATACCTCATTCTATTTTTTATGATTATTCCTATTTTACTTATTTTATTTTTTTGATTTAACTTATGAGGACACAACTACGAAATCTAGACTTATAAATGACACCCATACAATTTCGTGATGTTGGGCTGCTTCATTTTTTCAAAAAGAACTAGACATTGAATTGACTATTATTTTCAATATACAATAAGAAAGTTACTATGAGAATACTTTCAAATCTGGCTAACCTGGAACAAAAGTGGTCTATGATACAAAATAAACATTTTCAGATAACAAACGAAACGCGTTTGAAATCATTATATAGGAATGTATGTTTTATTGATGTTAAACATTTATATGGTAGTTAAATGATAGGCTTGTTTTCATGACATTGATGACATGATGATGACATGACATTTTCATGATTTATTTGTCGTTTTTATGTTCAACGATGGTCATAAATGGATTTAGCCAAAAATGTTACATAGACCACTTTAATTCCGTGTTAGCCATCTACTTTTGCTGTAACTTTTATTTCTAAATAGATCCCCTTAAACAGAGGGATAAGCTGTTTAGAGCGCCTCATGGCATTGCTAGTTAAAAAGAAACGAAATAAACGGGGTCAGTCAGCCAAGTATATAGGCCATACGAATGAACTAAGGCAAAGCCATACAGTACAATGGTATAGTGATAAAAATATAATGAAAATATTCCCGGATTGGTTCCTTCGTACGTTTAAATAAATTATTTTTACTCGTAAAAACAGTATGTTAGACTCATTTAAGGTGAGTTATTTCGTACAAATTTTAGAAGCAGTAACCACCTTCCGTTTTGCTATAACTTTGGCCAGTATTTCTATTAAAAGCTTGTTCCACAAATTTAAACCATTACTGTTAGTTTGTCATCAGACCAATTTTATATATGTAGGTTATTTGGCTCATTAAAATAAGATCATATTTTATTATTGTCTATCCACAATGTTCCACTTCGGTCTAGCCGTATTTTTTCTGTTATAACGTGTTTTTTAGGCATTTTCACGGCTAATAAAACTTCCCTATTCAATATTTGATAACTGATACTTCAGCTGATTGTCTTAAAAGTTTTTTGATATTGATAAATATATTTCTCAACCTTTTTTCACAAAATTTAAGTTATTCTGTATCATCCAATACTCAAATAAATATAATGGCAAAAATATATCTTTGTTGTAGTTGAACAAAATTATATTATGTGCGTTTCAAAAAAGAAGGAATTAACGCTTGTCCTTTAAACACAAAACAAGAAATGCATGTTTTACAAGTTCGTTCTTTAAAAACCTATTTTAAATAGGTGTTCGAAGAAAGAATAATATAAAAATTTGCTGTACCACTTTTGCTGTATTAGGTCATCAACAGTTTGAATTTTGTTTTTATTATGTTTGAAACACCATGGTTGTAGAACTTGCAAAAAATGCAACCACGAGGTAATTGTGTAAGTGGTAAAATTTACGTGCTGCTTAAACTTTTTTGCAGCAAAAATTTTAAGCTTCACTTCACCAGACCTAGGAATACAGTTGCTTAATACAGCTCTTGGAATATTTATTATGAAACATAGGTTGAGAAAGTAATGAAAGGAATCATAAATACATATTTCAAAATCCTGAAATAGTTATTTTTAGAAACATAAAAAAACATTGGCCCGGTAATTATTTAAAGTGTAACCAGGGCCATGGCTCTTTCTTTGCTTTTTAATTTAATGACATATTGATATAGTTTAATGACTATAAATAACCTCCATGAATATCAAATACATTTAATAGTGATTTTTTTATCAAATTATATTTATATAATTCTTACATAAATTCACATACTTATAGGAGTGAGTATTAATCTACAATCTTAAAATAAATTACGTAAATACTGGCTGAAAATTCAGACACACCTTCAAATCGCTGGAACGTTCTAGTCTTGCCCTTGACTCCATGTTTTAAATTTACCTTTGTATCCTTTAGTGTCCTTCTCCAAGTGTTTTTTTATGTTAACATTTGTAGTTGTTTTGTATGTTGGCAGTTAAGAAGAAACGCGCCTTTTTAATACTGTTCATCAAATTTTCCTTAGTAACTAAAAGTTAATTTCTTGTGATTTGAAATCATATTGTCATGTTATACTAAACACTTCAGCGAACAAGCACAGGTTTTTACTGATGGTAAAAGATGAACGTGGCCTACAGACACCACGGGTATTATTGGTGCGTCGCTCTACTTTGGCCGGGGTGTTATTGATTAGCTCTAATGATTACTATAGATATCTCTGTATCAATCAAGTATTTCTATATTAGACGAACTACTCTACTGAATTAATGAACGATCATACAAATAGTAGATAATTATTGACAAAAAGCATATAAGGGAGGTTTCGGAAGGGGCGTGGCTCAATGACAGCTTTAGTAAACGTTCTGGATATTCATTCTGCTATTGTTGCATTTAATTCTGTTTTGACTTTGATATGCTAGCTGGTGTCATACGTTTTTTTAATTTATTTTCAACGCAACAAATTATTTTAAATCAATTTTCAAACCCAGTTCATCTCTCTGCAGATCTCCTTTCCTTTTCTCTATTTATATTAACATTGTAACCAGCCTCTTAACCAGACAATTTAATTTGAATACGGATGACTTGCATCTATATCGTCATTCTGGCTTTTATAGATATTGACGCCATTAGTAAATAATAACCAGGATTTTCTGTGCAATTTATTCATAAAGCCTTTTGATAAATTCGTCTTAAACACGGGTTACAATTTTTGTAAATCGATTTAATAGTAGCGGTTAAAGAAATTCCGTTATTTACCCTATGGTACACGATGGTACCATTATTCCTTTTACATCTTCGATAAAAAATTTGGATATCTCATTCAGACATGACTTATCTTGGGAGGAGCATTTTAATATTTGGAAAAAGGGTTATCTCTTGCTCTTCATTAAATATATTACAACACAGTCGTTCTAATATCAATTAATATCCTTTTAAAATTAAAATGTTTTTCAATTAGTAATAGTACCTTGGCTAATCGTGGGTGTGTTCTAGTATATCTACTGGACTTACGAGTCGTGGATATACTAGCACACC
>DVZL01003629.1:0-13772 GCA_018236625.1 Lasaia peninsularis
GGGAATTGAACCCGGAACCCCACGTGGCTAACGGTCTTAACAGGCGACACCTGTACCGTTACACCACAGAGGCGATTACAAAAAAGGACTCAAATTAATACAATAGCTACTTATCCAGCTCTTATTTTTGATTACTAGTCTGCTTGGCAAGCATTTTTTATATGATACCAGCTGTGCCTTCGACTTCATACGCATTTGAATTTAACGGAATAAAAGTAGCCGAAGCTACTCCTTATTACATTAACTATCCGCCAGTGAAAATCCCGTCAAAATCGATCCAGCCGTTTCAGAGATTAGCGGTAGCAAACAGACAAAATTTATAAAATATATTATTTTGGTATATGTACATTGTAAATATACACGTCTTGCGTTTAGTAAAAAGCGGTTATATTAATATTACATACAAACATCCAATTTTATTTATTTATATAGAAGGCAGGAAAAGGCACACGGGTTTCCTGATGGTAGGAGATAGACGTGACTATAGTCTATAGACAACAAAATAATCTACGAGCTGCCTGGCAGGAAGGCAGATGCTCTATTCAACATAAGATATCACAGACCGAAACGAAAAAAGTTCCTTCTTGATAATAGTTCACAAATATAAACAGAACTTTTAGAAGTAAAACAATATAATAGGTACACAAGCAAAACATTATTATTTTTAGGGTAATAAGGAAATCCTATTACTAAGTACATATGTCTGTCTTTCGCCAGGATATATATCCTGAACTGCGCTACCTGGACAGTTGACATTTTCGCAGATACAGAAAAACAGAATAAAACAAACATATAATGGTCTAAGATCCGAACCTAGGCCGACCTTCACCGAGCTGATAATAGAATAAGACTTATTTCATAATAAATTTAGTAAACATATAATCTTCAAAATTCGCAAACCTCTATTAGGACCAATTTTTTTGCAGACAACCCTATATCAACGTGTTCGTAATAAGACAGCGCTTATCCTGATATATATTTTTTTTCTATTATCATAACAAACATTAAACATTATAAAAAAACTTTTTTTAAGAAATAATTAAAAATATTAGATCCAGGATTTTTGGCAACCCATTTTTAATATATTCTGTAATATACTAAATTTATTAGAAAATAAGTTTTATTCTATTATCAGCTCGGTGAAGGTGGACTTAGGTTCGGATCTTCTACTATAAAGAGTGCTCCCATACAACAATCGTGATTTTTTCACCGTTTTCATATATAATGATACGGAACTCTTCGTGTGCGAATCTGACTCACACTTGGCTTTTTTTTAAATAAAACGTCACCATAAAGCATCGGCAGTTTCAAATAAATAATAACCTTTTGGAAGTTCATTCGAGTGTCTTCATAGCCGGGTCTCAGCGCTGTTATAGGTACAATGTCTTCCCATTTGTCAGAGTTAAGCTGTTTCACTCGTTTCAAAGCACATTCAGTACACGCTGTCCCCATTTGGGAGTCCCTCTCTGGTATTAGAGCTTCCTCTGCAATTAAATTAAATTATTACACAATTATCTCACTTTTCAAAAAGATTCAGTTAAAAGAGTTTTTTATTGGACGATAAAATACGTCATCATGGGTATTTCTTAATACATAAAGGAAAAGTGATTGTGATATATATCAATAGGCCAACCCTACGTTTTCTTAGGCATCTATAAAGAAATGGTTTTTCAAAATTCAACTCTCAAAGGCTCGCCGTCTTGTATCGTATGGAACTTTTGATAAATGACCTTCATCTAGTTAGTATGGAATAAAGTAAAGGATAAAAAGTTAATATATAAAACTTTAAACGCAGAAAAACTGCACAAACCGACTTCAGTTTTATTATGATGTCGTCAAAGCAGGTGATTTTTGATAATAAAATAAAAAAAGGATATATTTTTACAAGATAAGTAAGAAAAGACCGAAGGCGAAAGCTAGTATTAAAACAATATGTTTAATAAGTGGTCTATTTATATGTAATATCTACCTTCAGGTGTTAGGCAAGCTGCTTGGATGGAGTATTTTGGAGCGTAGTTTCCTGTGAAGAACGCCGTATCTACCAAAACACCTATAAGAAAAAAATATATATATTCACGCTTATATCCCCAATGTAGTTGGCAGAGGTACTATATACTTATGTAACCACGATTGGCGTACATAAAATTGCATGTTATGGAAGGTGGCAAGTTCGAAAAAATAAAAAAAATATTTTTGAATATTTTTGAAGTTTTCTTTCTTTACTTAAGCAATTATTGAATCCCAAATACCAAATGTATCCATAGTTCTGTAAGGCTGACACCCGATCTTCTGATAAAGAAATGAAATAAGAACAAAGAAAACATACAAAACGTTATTCCTGCTCTCGCAGCGCTTGTCAATGTCGTGTTCCAGTTTGTTAGGAGTAGTCTTAACGCAGAAAGATTGAAGCAATTTGATAAAACATAATGACCATCTTAGGTGTTTGTATTATAAGTGGATTTCGAAACACTTTTCCTTCAAAATAGACCCTTGTACCACCATACTATGATGCTGTTAAAAGTGAAACCGGTTGGCTAAAGTATTAAAATAAAAATAAAAAATGGTTGTGGAATAGCAATAGTGTGTGTTTTAAAAGACAAGGTATATATACAATGGAACTCCACCAAGGGCCGATGAATGAAAGTATAAATTCTGTGGATTTTTACTATCAGGAATTACCATCTGATATTTGAGTTAATCCTATATATCCGAGTTAATTGAGTCTGTTACGCTTTCACGCCTAAACCACTGAACCGATATTGATGAAATTTAGTACAGAGGTAGAGTTGAAAAGAAGCCTATGTCCTAGGCAACTTTTGTTGCCACTATGACAACAAATACTAAAAACACAATAAAATAAATATATGAACAACGTAATTTTTTTTTGCTGTTTCTATGATAATGGTACGGAGCCCTTTGTGCACAGGTCCGAATCGCACTTGATGGATTTTTATTGAAAACTATCTTGCTCATTAATAAATTGCATTTTTTTTGGATTCGCTCACTTTCGGTCTAAGGCGTTCACTTGTTGAAGCTACCATCAGAACTATTTCCTTACCTCTTATAACACACTTGGTAGCCAATTTCAATATGCACCAATCATGACCGGCAATCCTCTTCCTCCTGGTTTCCCATCCGTCCATGAGTTTGCCAAACTCCGTGTACTTATCAGCATCGAACACGGGACTACTGTCTGCTATCATATTTTCACATGTCGCGAAGAAGTCATCGGTAGAAAAGAGGACCTTACCACCAGCCTAAAAAAAGTTTCTGTTAAGCCCGTGGTACAATTTTGAAATATGAAATTTATCTAACACTTTTATTACCTATGTATAAAAACAAGGAAAAAATATCATCATTTAAAAAGGTTGAAAAGTGCACTAAGCAGATACATAAAAGTACCTCAAATATTTATGCATGCGTTCAGAAATAATGACAAATTACTAACATTTACGCGTGCGTTCAGAATTTTGTGTAAATTAAAGGTTCTATATCCGAAAACATATTCATCATAATAAAATACTTTTATATAATATCTATTCATATTAATATTTCTTTTCTATAATTTTATTATGTTCATCAAATCCTAAATTAGTTCAATTAAAAAGTAACACGACATTCATTGACTGTTAGGCGGTACGAAGTTCGCCGGGTCAGCTAGTAAGGTATACAAAAATAATTTATAGTTAGTTCAGTTACACGATCATAAGTTTTTTCTAAAATTAAATCAAAAAGCTTCTTTTGAAATGTTAAAGAAGATTCTAGAACTTAATTATGATTATAATATGTACGAGGATTATAACGTGCATTATAAATTGCTTTTGAGGGTTCCATACTATAAGAGTAAAAAAGAAACGCTATTATTAATCTATTATTAATTATATATATTATTAATTATCTGCTGCCCGTGTATCTGTTTATTTTTATAGATATATTTTTATATAAAATATATATTTTATAATAAAAAATAAAAAATAAATCAAAAATATATTTAAAGAAGGCTCCAATACAAAAATGTGTTATTTTTCCTATAGTATAGATAATGCTTTAAATCTGACCCGCATTCATCTGGTTTTTTTATAAGCACATGTTTCTTAATATTCCAAAAACATGAATTACATTATTATTTACTTAGATTATATTAAAAAAAATATTAATTCAAACTCACCCCGGTACTTGCTAATTCACTTAACTCAGCAAAAGCGGGCACTTTTGTCTCGATCATTTTAAAAAATTAGAGCGTTTCCTCGAAATGTGTCACTAACTGCGACAATATTAGAACCGCCCCAGTTTATATACATTCGTAGATAGGAAAGTTTATATACAAGTCCAGTTCTTATCTCTCAATAGAGATATATTATAATGATGTCCACGTGCTATGCAGTGTAGTAAAGTATTATGTACTCTCGCGACCTTTATACATTGTATAGATATTTATATTTGAGAATAAGGGGGATGTAAAAGTACCTACACGCCTATTTAAATCCCCAATGAAACTTTTATTTTATATTGGATTTTTTTCCAGTACTGCTCAGTAGGGTTACAGCTCCAAGCTCGGGACGCCACGAACCTACGACGTCTGTCATGTTTCTATTATATATTTTTTTATCATTTGTCTTTGTCTTCCATGGTTGTCTCTTGCCATCAGAAGAGCCGTGTGCTAGGTCGCTGTCTTAACAAAAAATCAATTGTTGTTAATTAATTCGTTCCTCGTTAAATCTTTAATTTTAATTTATATAGTTGATTATATAGCAAACAAACATACAAGTATGTCTGCTTTTTATATAAAAATAACACTAAAAGAAAGCTCAAAACACAATTAACAACATTGGTGTATAAGGAACGTGTAATTATAATTATTAGTAAATCTGATAGTCTGTTTTCGAATCTCATAAAAATTTAAACCAAAATAGGACACCAAAAAGCAATAACATTAGAAAGTAAGAGATGTTCATTCAGGGACATATTATTCTTTTACTTCAAGCATTATTCGTCATTTTTCAGAGATGCGGGCCAAAATGAGAAGAGATGTCGAATGTTTGAAAGTTTTTACGATAAAGGGATCAAACAAAACTAGATAAAGTTGATTGATGTGTTTGAGCTTAGGATAGGGGCTTATTCTCTTACTATTTGGGTGACTCAGTTCAACCATAAAGCAAGTTCCTTTGTTATTAAATATTTGTCGGCGATAACTCTCTTGCTTTTATTGATGTGCTCTTCCTATTTTAGTGAGATATCGATAAAAATATATTGTTATTAAAATCCTAAAATGTTATTTGATTTTTTATTATTTTTTTGGATAATGGAAGGCAAACAAGCAGACGGATTTCCTGGTGGTAAGAAATACACGTCACCTATAGGCACCAAAGGTGGAAATGGTGCGTTGCCAACCTGAGGCTGAGATAGTTAGCCTCTTGCGTGAGTTTGTTTACCGCTACCCTACCCTCCAAAACAGAACGCGATAATGGCAAGCACTGACGCTATTGTGGCAGGAATAGGTAAGGCGGTGGTACCAATCCAGGAGAGTCGTTTCAAAACTCATCAATCATTTTGTCATTCAAATAAGTAGCGTTTTTCAACTAATCGTCCGGCATGGCTATTACATAAAAAATGCAATCAGCAATCGCAACGCGATCAATTGCGATATGTCAAATTATGTATGAAGTTTTTACTTGTCATATATACGTATATAAATAAATATGGTCGCGCCTAAAAATGCCGAGGAAGTAGGCATAGGTACTTAAGCACCCATGATTACTCAACGATATTGGGTGCCAATTATATATTTTTTAAAATGTTCAAAATAATTAAGTAAGTACTTAGTCGTTACGAAATATTCATTCATATAAAATATTCAATTTAGGAAAAATCGACGAATACGACATCGCCTCAATTACAAAAAAGACAGTTAAAAATACATTACGTAATTTATAAATATACAACATTTTTTCAATTTATTTAAAAATAAAGTAGCAATGAATCAAGGTTACCAATATAATAAAGGGCTTCTAGAAATATCTAAACGTAAAAAGATCAATCACGAATCAGTTGACCTTGACAGTGAATGAAAAACACGAATGTCTAACCTCGATTAAAGAATAACTCGTGAAAGAAAATTAGCAAAAAGCGTCGTAAAAACCTTCCTGTAAATAGATTATTATCTATAAATAATAAATCTATACCAGATCGCTGTCTGTACGTGGAAAATAATCGGGAAAACCTTTCCTATAATTATGCTTTTAAGGATTCATCCATAACAATGATAAGGTGCTTTTAGTCCGTGCGTTTCAGCTTGATGATCTCAGTAACGTCTTATTTGTTTTAAATACGGTTTTATGTTGTTAAATTTCAAATGAAAAAAAAATATTTTAACTTTTTAAAATGTTGAAGAGTCATGAATGTGGAGGAAGTTTGAATTTAGGAATTTAAGTATGTTAGTATTGTTACTAGGTGGTAGAGTCTTGCAACGACTCGCCTGGATTGATACCACCGCCTTACCCATTCCTACCACAATAGTGGCAGTGCTCGCCATTGTCGTGTTCTGGTTTGGATGGTAGGGTAGCCGTAACTTAAGTAAGTAAGTTTACCGGCTATCATCCTAGCCTCAGGTTGGCAACGCATCATTTCCACCTTTGGCATCTATAGGCGACGTGTATTTCTTAGCATCAGGAAATCCGTCTGCTTGTTTGCCTTCCAATATCATAAAAAAATGCAATTTGCAATCTCCCTACTCTTCCATGGATATAAGTACAACGACATTTTGAATTTCCAAGGTTAATAGTTTAAGATTTAATTACACACTTACTCCTATGTTTTTGACGTTTTTCATATGTATACATATGGCTATTTCAAAATTGATTATTCCTATTTTTCCATATATTTCATTACCAAGATATTCATGTTGCCTAAATTTAACCATTTTGTTTCCAATACCTTTATCGGTCACAAGTCTTCATCCTACCCTCTACAAAAATATAATCTAATCGCTATTCAAATGAGACAGCGCTCTCTGTTGCCGCAAATTGAAAATGATGTTGAAGTAGGTTTTTAATTGCAGTTTTACTGCGTTTAATTTTTTTAAATTATATGAACAGTCTTAAGAATGTCATTCATCTCGTTTTAGGATTCCAAAGGGTAAAAACGGTACCCTATTACTAAGACTTCGCTGTCCGTTCGTCTGTCTGTCTGTCTGTCACCTAGCTGAATCTCGTGACCCGTGATAGCTAGATAGTTGAAATTTTCACAGACAATGTATTTCTGGAGTCTAGTGAAATATAATTCTTATCAGGAAATCCTCTTGTTTGCCCACCAAACTATGTCCACAACCGTGTGAGAGATAACTTATATGACCTGTAAGGTCAGATCTAAGAGCTGTATACCAGTTAGATCCGCCCTTATCTGTGCTGTGTTCTAAATCATTAAGTCGGTGTGTGGACATCAGTCAAAGGTCAAGAAATAAGG
The DNA here is from genome assembly GCA_018236625.1 of Lasaia peninsularis. Taxonomy (NCBI): domain Eukaryota; kingdom Metazoa; phylum Arthropoda; class Insecta; order Lepidoptera; family Riodinidae; genus Lasaia; species Lasaia peninsularis. The sequence goes on from DVZL01003629.1 coordinate 7,462, forward strand.
ACCGTGATAGCTTTTATAGAATATTATTGTTTTTAGTCAATAAAAATACTAACATTATTATATTTTTATTGATTAGAAACAATAGCATTATATTATTGTAGAAGGTGGAATTACTAGGAAAAAGCTTCTATAGAATACTATTGCTTCTGGTCACTTTTTTAGTAACTAAATCTATAAATCCTTACTTCTCTTTTTGGAACACTGTTTCTGATAACCTGTATTTTTTCAGTTCGAGCTAGTCAAAAGTATGCTAATAAATATTTTGAAAACTACTAATCTACATGAAATCACTTATTGAGACAGTATTCGAAGTAATATCGTAGTGTAAACTAGCCTTAAAAGGCCGCATGAAAAAAACTCTATGACTTATTTTTATTATAAAAAGAACATTTTAAAGTTTAAAACAAGTTTTCCTGAACACTCCTTGGACTCTATCCTCCAAACTTTGTTCAATCATCTCCCTATCTCAAACAGTGTAGAACATTTCTAAGATTTCCTCAAGTTCCGATCTCAAGTTCCAAACTTTCATTTTTATCAAATTGATATTTCTTTGTTAAACTTACATGTACCTCAAATTCATTGTGCTTGAGTACTTTTAGATGTGCTTCAGATTGTGAAAATGTGTTATTCTGATGTATAAGCTATATGAACTACATAAAAATAAGTTCAGCGGTGTTTGTATAAGAGAGTAATAAACACAGTCACAAACTTTATTTAATTATAACATAAAAAAATCCAATCATTTATAACCTACTCAATTTTTAGTGAAACGTATCCTACACTAAACAGCAATCACAAAAAATATGCCAAGTCTGATAACAAATTATTTTTCTTAACAGCATATCTCACAATAACTGCTGACGTGCAATGTGCAGCACATTCATGTCTTGGTAATTGAGCGCATCATATTTTGTATTAGAATATTTAAATGTTCATACGTAAAACAAGATATTACCCTAAAATTTGTGACTTTTATACGTTACTATTAACACTTCAATATATTTATTTACAAGCAAGTTAATATTCAGTATACTCTCTATAATAGTCTTTAAAAATAAGAACATATCTTCACACTAGGTTCCTTTCGGGGTAGGCAGAGAGTATCGAGTGCCAATTGTCACGATCCTTGCTTACTGGCCTAACTTCCTCCACATTTATTACTCTTTTCATACAAACAGGCCAGTTTCTATTGAAACAATTAAAAATAAGAAAGTGTTGTATTTATTTTAACTATTCATAGCTTTAAAATATTAATATAATAGTGTCATTTAAAATTATACTACGAAATCATAAAAACACTATATAATGTGACTGCAATAAATGTATCATTTTGACACATTTTGTTGTAATGAAATAGGCTTATTTATCATGAAAAGATATTCCGAAAACAATACAGATACGATATTTTATCTCCCCTACTGTGTTCTTGGTGAAACAAATCCTACAAAACATGAAAACAACGAAGCAATCATAAATGATTAAGGATACGCCAAGTCGAGCAACAAGCTATTTTTCTTAACAGCATATCTCACAATATCTGCTGACGTACGATGTGCGGCGTTCCAGAGAGTGCACACGGTCCATTACTCGGTGTCTTCGAACTGATAAATTACACTCAGATGTTTATAAATTATTGTATGGTGCCTCTAGGAATATCGACAGTAGAAGATTTTATATTTGAATATTATTCTTTTCAAAGTTAACAATATGCAGCAATATGAAAAATTTTAATCAGTAACTTGTACATAGAAAAGTAGATATACTTATTAGTAGTTTTTCTACGGTTTCACCTGTGAGTAACTGTAAAATCAACTTCTCATGAAATAAAACCGGTGTATTTATAAAATTAAAAGATAATACAAAACGATAATGCATTGGAATTAAGTAAATAATAAAAATAATAATATTCTTTGATAATGTATACAAACTTTACTGATCTAACCTCAAAGTTAGGAAATTATATTTTTAGACAACGATATCAAATATAAGTTTATTAAACATTCAGATCCGCAAATACAAACACTTTAGTTCATCACACAAAACTCGTCACCTCGTCGGTCAAGTAACTAGCATTCCTAACCGCATCGACTAACCGCTAGGCTCGGGTTTGATTCTCGACAAGGATAGACATTTGTGTGACGAACATGGATGTTTGTATTTTTGGATCTGGGTGTTTAATAAAATTATTCTTGTATCTATTTAAGTATTTCTATGTATTAGTATCGTTGTCTGACACCCATAACACAAGCATTTAATTTGCTTACTTTGGATTTAGATCAATTTGTCTAATTTGCCCAAGAAAAAGCAGAACGAAATAAATTACGGAGCTCCCGTATAACAAATGCAATAACAGTTAACCACATAAGAAATAAAAAAAAATGAATATAAGCATTGGGTAATCGAACCTAAGTCTCACTGACGTTTAGTGGCATTAAATGTGTTCGCTAATCTCGAACCAACGAGACAATGAAGGTTAAAAATGATGAATAATCAAATATAATACTCTAGTATTGCAAAAGTCCCTAGTTCCTTTGCCAATTCGATTTATAAATAAAACCATTTTCTATGGAAGTCTAATTTGCTCAAATCGTTTGATTCGATTTATATCAAGTCTCGTTTGAAACGAGTTCTCCCAAATAAGACAGGTAATGTTAATATTGTACAATATTTTATCTTAAGGTATTCGAGGGAAAAATAAAACGTTTTCGTCTTTCATTGATGTTGGTTTCAGAATTATTTAATTAAGCCAATTAAATTTGATTGTAGTCTTGCCTAGACTGATTATTAGTTTAGATATTTATAATTTGCTATCTTGCCATTGGCATGTTTCGAGTTGAATAAAATCCTTTCCAACATTCGATCGCCTCTGTGGTGTAACGGTACGGCTGTCGTCTGTAATTAAGACCGTTAGCAGCGTTTTGGATTCAATTCACACGTCGGCTTACATTTCTTAAATGTTTTTTAGATTACTCTGAGTAAGTATTACATTGCCCCGGATTGGTATGTGCACAAAGTGACGATAGGCTTGCCATCTTTCACGTTAGGCCCTGGTAACTTGGCTATTCATGGGTGTCCTAGTATGTCTACTGCACTTACGAGTCGTGGATATACTAGCACACCATATCAAATTATACTTATGCCATTATTTGTTAGTAAAATCTTTGTTCAATCACATTAAAATATAGCCTACAGTACTCCCATAGCTTTCTAATATTGAAACAATAGAAAGAATTCAGTATTTTCGAAGATCAGACCTTACAAACAACAATCAAAGTTATAAACTATCCCTTTATAATATTAGTAAAGACATGTTTAGTTTCAAATTTGTTTATCTTACGTCTATTTTCAGCGTTAAATATTGCTTGCTCGCTACAATGTTGGCCGAGTTAATTGGATTTTAACATTCTAGAAGCTTCTTGCTGAGACGATAACCCTTTTGAGATAACACAGAAGATCTGGACAATGACTCTTAATGTGCAATAACATTTTTTTAATGCAACTCGGTTAACCTGGTAAACACTTTAGTGATTCCTAAAGAAAAATACCTCTAGTTTTTAGCTTTCTCTATTAATTTTTATTAAAGCTTGTTTAAGTTTGTATGTTCGGCTGGAATCTCAGAATTCAATTTTGAAGTGGATATCTTCATCCGATTAAACTGAAATTTTGTATACACGTTTAGTTTGGATAACAATGCACGATAAGGTGCATGACATAATACTAAATTAAATATGGTGGACCAACCAAAATGGCGGAGTAGTTATTTTTAAAGAACTTTGATAATAATCCATATTGTATAAATATCAAATGAAAAGGCTCGTTGAGAGCAACTTAAAGCGCTTAAATAAAAGCTTTTTGTAAAAAGTTTTATTTAAGCTTTTAATTTTACAAACGCATGCACACATATCTTCACGCCAAGTCTTTTGCGCCGTAGCCAGAGAGCATTGAGTGCCAATTGTCACGAATCCTACATTCTCGCGTAGCTTCCTCTACATTAATTACTATCTTTATACAAACACGCCGGTTTCGAAGACTTTTAACACTTAGATAAATGTTATTTTAAGTGACTATAGTAATTATTTCAGTATTTATAAAGTCCCAGACACATGTGTGTATTCCGAGATACCTTATCAAGTTCAATAGTTTGTTATTCAAATATACATTGTAATAATTGCACCTTAAATAGCAATAAAATTTGAAATCCGCATATTAACATGTAAATATACTCTTTTTATAACCATTATACGATTTTTCGTGCCACTCACTGAACGCGTATACAAAAATATATTTCAATCGGATGAAGATATTATCTACATATTTCAGAATTGAGTTCTAAGATTTCACCCAAACATACATACTTACAATATACCTAGATACAATGCAAGTTAAATAAAATCTTTTAATAATAAGCTTATAGTTAATCCTACTTATAATTAAGGTTAAGAAACACTTTTCTAATAAAATATTTAAATAAACTGAAGTGTCATCCATCCATCGCAAACTACGGACAAAATTGAAGTCACAAAAACCACGTAGTTAGTAAGAATTCATTAATGCAAAATAATACTTATTACATACTAGCTTTCTGCCCGCGGCTTCGCCCGCGTTAATTATTTTAATAACACAGTCAACTTTCAAAGGTCAACATTCCATTTCCGACTTACAATACCAACTATCTGCGTAAAAACATACCCTCTTTTAATGTAGTCGGTTAAAAAGCATATTATGTCCTTCCTCTTTGACCACCTCATTGGCCGGGTGGCTAGCGTACACGCTTAACCGCATCGACTAACCCCGAGGCTCGGGTTCGATTTCCGACGGGGACAGGCATTTGTGTGATGAACATAGATGTTTGTATTTTCGGGTCTGGGTGTTTATTAAATTTATCCTGGTAGCTATTCACGTATTTCTATGTATTAGTATCGTTAACTAACACCCATAACACAAGCATATAATGCTTACTTTGAGGTTAGATTAATTTGTGTGATTTTTACAGTAATATTTATTATTATTAATTAAGTCTCGTTTTACACACACAACTCCATTGTAATTCGCATACGACGTATACTTTTTCATATATTATTTAAATTATTTATTTCGAAGTGAATATGTGTGAAGAGATAGCATCCCGAATGCGATCTTTTTAATGTATAAATATTTTATACTCGTCTGTTGCTCTTAGCAACCAGTGATTTTTATGTTGTTGACAATTTAATTAGGAAATATCTGTAATAATTATTTTATAACATTAACTACTAAATATATTTATTTGTGTATCCCATAATCTTTTTTTTTTTTTCTTAATAATATGTAACCTAGATATTCTAAAAATATATCGAGTGACAACATATCGTCCTTTTTTCAATCTCAGACAAAGAATTTTTTTTTAATAAATTAAAAAAAATCATAAAACAGATTGTCCTACCCGAAAAACAAACGCGGGACCTCGTGCGTCAAAAAGCAACTTTTAATGTTATTATATTACTTTTATCTTATTACTGGCTGTTCCGGCGAACTTCGTATTGCTTCTGTTCTATGGTACTGCATGTGCCGGATAAAGCCGGTGCGGGGCCCGTAGCAAATGTGAAAAAATGGCCCCTAAATTACATTACCTATTAAAAATTAGCGTGTAAATAAAAAAGAATATTTATAAAAAGGCTTTTCATGATTTAATGCATACAAATTTAGGAAAAAAAAACACTCGTCAAATCAATATTTCTTAGTAAATAATTTTATATTTTCATTACAGTGACGTCAAAGAAATCTATCAAAAAATGTGAAATAAACCAATATAACGATTGTTTTTCGTTGAGATATATTTATATTTTCGATATAATAAATTCGAATCGCCTCTGTGGTACAGGTTAAGACCGTTAGCCGCGTTGGGTCCCGGGTTCAATTATCAGGTCGGGCAACTTTTCATAAATGTTTTTCAGATTATTCTGAGTAAGCATTACATTAACCGGGATTGGAATGAGCCCGAAGTGGCGATAGGCTTGCCACCTATCACATCAGGGCTAGTAGTAGTAGCTAGTACCTACTTTGGCTAACCGTGAGTGGGAGTGAGACTTACGAGTCGTGGATATACTAGTACACCTCTGCCTACCTCTTCGGGGATAATCGTGAAGGTACTTTTTTTTTAATTATAAAGAAAAGAATTGACTAGTTTGTGAATTAATTGCCAATTTGCGTATTGTGGTGGGAACGAACGACTGAGTCCACTGAGTTTAAAGTAGGTTTACATCTCTCATGTTCGGTAAGTAGGTCCTTATTACCCCCAAATGGGGCTTGTAAGTGACCGATTACCGCTCTAG
>DVZL01003630.1:0-13770 GCA_018236625.1 Lasaia peninsularis
CATTTTAAAACGAAACTATTAATTTAGGGTTCTAGTACACTAAGTAATAACAGGGGCGTGCACTCCATAGAGACACTTAAGCACTGTTTACGCTTTGAGAGAGGATTAGGTCTGTTATATCTTATTTAACTCCGACATTTCACTATCATGATCACATAATCTACTAAATAAAAAAGCTAAGGAACTATAAAATATTTTTTTGTAGCCGGGTACTCCGCCGTATACCCTGTGTGATAATCCCGTGCACGCCACTGAGTAATTATATAGTTCGGCCGGGTCGTTCCAAATGTTGGATTCTAGGATTTCACGGATTTCATTTTTTAGTTTGGGAAATGCACACGGATCTCCTGATGGTAAGTGACAACCGTTGCATTTAAGCGCCATAGATGTAGGTGCTTCTCTGTTTGAGGTCGAACTATTAAAATGGTAATAATAAAAATAGTATAATAAGACTCGACAAACATTAACACAAAGAACAAATCAATAATTAAAACCACTTAAGCTTATATAATATATTTTTATGAATTTGTCGATTAAACTGTCTGCTCGCACAATGTAAAATCTGAGCTAATTTATACATGGTAAGTTAATAAGACTTTATACATTGCGTGCAAAATCGCGAGATGTTTCTAGTATAGTAATAATTAACGTAACTCTCTAATGACGCTGTTAAATTTAACATTTACTGTCTCCGCTCGCCCCGGCCAGACTAACGATCTACTAAATGCCTATTTAATCAGAGCTGCTAACGAGGCTTAGAAAATAAACCTAGAATAACAAAAATAAATTTGATTAAACGTTAGGATTTTAATCTTTATGAGTGCCGACCCGATCTAAAATGACCCAACTTTTAACTGTAAAGTGACGAAAATATTATAATTCACGTATTATAATTTTTGTGCTGGCAAAATTTGATATTTAATTGTGTATGTTCTCATTACCTACAAATTGTTTCTACGACCAAATAGTTCGTGTATTGTTCTTGGTTTGTGTCAAGAGTCTCCCAAAACGGCGTATCTGTATAAAAGAGAAATGAATGCGGGGGAAGCTAGGGAATAGTGTAGAGATAGTGTTACTTGGCACTCCTTATGTACTCTACCTATCTCGCTTGGAACCTGGCGTGAAGATATAGATTTACCTACATAAAAAATAGTAGCAATTAAAATTGAGTGTGGGTATGTCTATCTCCTTAATATGTCTTTAAAAATAAACTCTCAAGGGTTACTATAAGAAGGGTGTTATAATGAATATCGTAAGAGTAAATAAAAACAATAATAATTTATTGCAAGAAATAGGGTTCTTTCATGAGGTGGTTCTTTCTTTCATTCTTTTCAATTTCATTAAAAAAAGAACTATCCTATTTTATGGCGTACAATAATTGCACAGTATGCGTAAAATTAATTCAAAATAATTTGACATGGCCAAGACAATTACAGCACTCTTAAAAAATAATAAATAATGTAAACAATAATAATTAAATTATGTCAAAAAATAATAATAGCATTATAATCAAATTAATATTATAATAATAGAAGTAACAGAAGTAAAATAAAATTATTATTAGCTTGCAAAATTTGAACTTTATTTTTATTTAAAAGTGTTAATGAACCCATCTGACTAACAAAAAGCAATTGAAAAATTAAAAAATTGATGTCACTTAGTAGGGTAGCTATACCGCGCGGATTCTAAGACTGATAAATTTATTACTATATTCTTTAAAATAATAGATGTTCTGTTACTTCAAAGACAGCAGCTATAGTCGCTTCAATTCACTGATAATTTAACTTTCTTCGTTCCGATTCATGTTTTCGGCGAAAACGCTGTTTGTACTGGTTACAATTTTTTAAACAAAGAAAAAATTTATCTCGTATATATATAATAACATCTCATCGCATGATTTAAATTCACATTAGCTCAATTGGGAGTGTCGTCAGTGAGACAAAAAAAATCTTGCAATCACTAATAGAACAGTTAAATAAAAGCTTGTAACTTGATGAATTTAATATATGCGTTGTACTTCATGAATATATGTGTAATGCTGAAATGTCCTGTCAGGTCGTTTGTAATAACGGTGTGCGGACATTTCCAGGCACGGACCCTCGCTTCCGGTTCCCGTGGGTTCGCTGAAATCGCTTCCGGTGTAAAAATGAGTACTCAGAAGGTTTTTTCAAACACTCCTATTTTAAAGGCAGTGTAGATTGTTATTTAATGATGTTTTTATAAGGAATTTGAAAACTAGCTTTTTGCCGTGGCTTATTTTTTTGTTTTGTGTATTTAATTTTAGTTTTAATTTGAATAAAAGTGGCAAAGAAATTTACTGTGTTTTGTTACATACTTGTATGTAATTGTAAAATTGTGTTAGCCATTAACTGACTTGTTGGCATTTGCCAATAAAATAAAATAGATTGGCCTATACTAAATCTTCATTATTACATTATTATACTTACAACATAATCCTACTCTAATATTATAAACTCGAAAGTTTGCATTCTTTGGATGGATGTATGTATTAATTTTTTGTTTTTCTTTCTTGAAAAAACTACTGGAAAGATTTAGATGAAACTTTACAGTAAGATAGCTTATATATTAAAATAACACACAGGCTATTTTTAACCGAATACATCAAAATGAGGATATGTTTTTACGCAATAAATATTACAAGTTGGAAGAAATTCTGCTCCTTGAAAGTTATCTATGTTTATAGTGAAAATACAGTTGGCTATCCTGCTTGTAGTAGGCAACCGCCTTTAGACGCCAAATAATGGAAGTATAAATTTATCAACTCTACCCTCCAGCACGGAACACGATCATGGCAAGCACACAAATATATTTTTTGATTTGCAACAAATAAATATTAAATTGATTGATATGATTTTAGTTTCGATATGGCTACGAAATCTTTAGAAGTGATAAATGACCCAAGAATGAGAAAAGTTTCCCAGTATTTTATTTTTTATTTAGGTATGTGAATCAAAAAGCTAGTATGTATAAACGAAGTTAGGGTTCTCCAAGGCGACTGTTTCGACGAGGAAAAATTACTTGCTTCGGTACTAGAAACTGTTAGGAAAAAACTCAAGAACTAACGAGTTCATTACCTTTTAAGAGAGTTCTTTTGCAAGCTCATAAATGAAGGTTCTGTACATTCATATTTTCACGCTAGATCCCTTGCAAGTTAAGGAGAGAGTATCAAGTGCCAATTGTCACTGTTCCTTCATAATTCTTCCACGGTTTTCACCGGTTTTTAAACTTGGATTAATTTTCAATATTAGTTGTATCATTGAAAAAACTTCAGACTTTTTTTCTATTACCGTAATAAAATCCTTAAGTAAAAAATGAATTGTGGACATAATATTCAAAAACGTTCACCTGTTTTTCAGTTATATTATCGAATAGTAATTTTAAAGCAGTAGTCACAAACGAGGTTAAAGCTCTCCAGTATACTGTGTCAACGAGACAACTAGATTACCTGATCCGGCGCTACGGACCCCTTTGGAAAAACCCCGCGAACCGAGATATAAATTGAGTTCGTTACGTCTCAAAAGAGCGCTTCTGTTGGCTTTTTAAAAGCGGCACGAATAATGATTGTTTCTATCTCGAAAATAAACTGTTTTGAAGTGTAGCACGCAAACATTTTTGTTTTCAGTCCTCGCCATTTTTGTGTTGCAATGTGGACAGTAAGGAAGCCGTTAAATTGACACGTGACATCCCGATACAGGGATTATATATTATGGTCGCTCTATCTATTCTATCTATTTAAAAAATCCCTTGGGTAGTTTGAAAGATAAGTTAGAGCCTCAGTGACTTGAATGGAAATCGGATTTCCATTCAAGTCCATGCTAGTTTAAGTTCGAATCATCTGATATAATACGGGATAAGGTTGAGATAAGAAAAAAAGAAGTTTAAAAGGTAAGGTACTTAAGCATTCATAGGGACAAACAGGAATGGGAAGCAACTTAGCGTGTTTTACACTATACATACTTACATATCTTCACGCCAGGTCCCTGCTGGGACATGCTTAGACTATCAAGAGCCAAGTGTTACGAAAGAGCGCTTCTGTTGTCTTTTTAGGGTTCCGTACCCAAAGGGTGAAAAACGAAACCCTGTTACTAAGACTTCGCTGTCCGTCTGTTTGCCTGTCTGTCACCAGGCTGTATTTCTAAACGCGAAAGTTTGTAAATATTGATGTATGGATGTTTGTTCATCTTTTACGTAGAAAGTACTGGATGGATTTTAATGACATTTCACAATAATATAGCTTATACATCAGAATGACACATAAGCTACTTTTTAACCAATTTGATTAAAAAGAGGTTATGTTTTTACGCAATAAGTATTAAAAGTCGGCAAAAATTTTGCGCCTTGATAATTCAAGCAGAGGAATCCGCGGGCAGAAAGCTGGTTATACAAAAAAGTATATAGTATGGAAGTGTTTTTATATAATCATTTCAATTAACTAAATTGTATAAAAAAGTACGTTGCATAATGTGATAACTATGTAAAATATAGTTACCTCATTCAGGAAATACTAGACCTACTCGTACTACTATTACATAAATGCTTTTTCATTACTTTAACCGTATAATTTAAATCCGTCTGCAAATTGCACTTAATTTGCGAGTCAGCCATTCTATCGTTTATTTACGGCGTCAGTTCCCGAGCTAAGCAGGCATTACGTCCGAGAGACGAGGGATTAAAAATTTACCCACGTCCGGTGAGGGGCTTAAGGTTAGTTACACACTAGCGACTGACAGCCTGTTGCTTATAATTAAACCAGATAGAAACAATACAAATTCTATTAAAACACATGTTATAAAATATTATGTATACAAATCACTTTATGTATCGATTAGATGTCTTTTCACATTAAAAATGTAAAATGTTTTGTATGGATAAAATCAATAGTATATACTAATAGGTATTATACATACGTATATATTATAGTGTGCGTATTTATACTTTATATGTAATATTAATGCGAGTGGATTGTTGTTGAATTTTTGCCACCGAATCCCGCCATGACGAAAAGAACTTTATTAAAACTTATTTTCAGCTTATGTATCAGAACAACACATAAAAAATATATAAATTATAGTTTCGCAAGTAATTTGAACAATGATTATATGACAATCCTGCTATTACGTTATCTCGCGATTCTACGCAACTACGCTTGGAATCGCGAATAACACCTTCTCTACTCCCCGCCTCTTGGATGGTTATTTCTGAAATATCTTATTTTGTCGTCAGTATGCATGCACCCTAAGCGGCCGGGTGGTCAGCGATCGCGTTAAACAATAAATTTCGTAAATACCCCAGTTAACGAACGTAGGGAAAATTACCCCAAAACTAAATAGCTACGGGAGCTCTTTCACGGATTATGAACTTTATTTGCATATTTAAAATTGTTTCAAACTTAGATTATACTACACTTAGAGTGTGTGCATCATTATAACTATTTTCTATATACGATTAAAATCGTAAGTCCAACAAAATTTTCTATTTCTGGCTGCCACTAGAACGATTTGATTATCATAGTCAAAAGTGCAAGTAGCCATGGTCGGTGCTAACATTTATTTTGCTTTTCAGAGGTTGATAAAAAATAGATAAACAAAAAAAATATTTTGTCGTAATACAAAGGCCGTTATTTTAATCTGATAATAAATAAATATCCGTGTACAAATCTCACATTTTGGTCTAAATCTAATTTAAATTATGTCGATAGTAGTACTTAAGTAGGTTCCGTTACAAAATCGAAGCCTAACTACGCGGCTAGTAAGTTGCATAAGGTTAACCCGTCGAACAACGAAGCCAGGAGATTGTTAAGATTTAGTAACAGAGAAAAAAAGTTTGTCAAATTGGTGACTCACTTTTTCGAGAAGCCGTAATCGTCTTATTTTTAACTATCGTACTACTTCAGTCCGAGTACACTAAGGGTATTTATTCCCTATGTACTACTTCGGTTTACTAAGTTTTGAGAATCCCGTGCTGTATACGACTGCGTTTTCGGTGTTAAATCTTCTTTGAAATTCGGACTCGTTGCACTTGTTCGCATTTGCATTGCAGGCTGGCTTCACGTTTGGAATGCACTTTAATGTTGCATTTTAAATTTAAATTCTTCACTAACTTCAAACTTCAAATGTTCATGTTGCTTTAATTAAGCTTTTTTATACTTCTTGGAATGAGTCTCTACACTAAAAGCAAGTCTATGGCGTTAGTTATTAGTAACGTTTAGTAATTGATTTAAAATCCTTCTTTTAATTGAATTTAAAGATCCCTTTTTGGGATAAAACAGCGAACTAGCACACATCTGTTCTGAGTATAGCTCCTATAGACACCATAGATATTGTAGGTGCGTTGCAGCTGTCCTGTGGTCGGGGTGTTAGTAGGACTAAAGTGTAACTCTACCGGCTACCATTATTACAAAACCGTGTGATAGGCGGCGGATCCCTAAGGGGGCGAGTTGTTCCGTAGCACTCTATAAATTAGTGTTGTATATTTTTTAAATATACCTAGTTAAAAACTGTAATCATAATTGATTTGTGTATTATTATTTTATAACTAACTCGCTGCCCCGGCGAACTTCATACCGCCCGCCTTTAGGGGTGTGAAAAATAGATATTGACCGATTCTCCGACTTAACCGATGTCCATAAAAAATTTGATGAAAACAGATAGAAACAAAACGGTGTTAAAAAGTATTCTACATCCGTCTCCTGGTTCTAAGCTGCCTCCTCACCAAACTTAAGTTAAATTCACCTGTTCTTGAGTTATTATAAAATATAGTGTAACTAACACAACATTATTTTATAATATATACATATAGATTTATGTTCCCTATATAATGGTATTAAAGCATTTTACAGCATACATCTAGCAATTCAGTTTCAACAGTGCAGTAGTTACCACACAAGAGGTCGTTTTTAGGGTACCGTACTAAAAACAGACAGCATAATATATTATAAAGGTTGCTCCTATATAATAACATGATAATGGTGCGAAACATTTTGTGTGCGACTCCTACTCGCAATTCGTCTCTCCTAATCCAAAGTTGCTCTTTCTAATGGTCACTAGTGCATCGGTATTTTTTGGTCGGGATTTTAGGCCATGAGTGCAAGACTACCGGCTATCCTCTCAAAACCTAACGCGACAATGGCGAGTACTAACGTTTATGCTAATTCGTGGTCATTACAAATCTTGAAAGTTATAAAAAAAACACATTACTTATCATAATAAATGGAACAGGGAAGTTCATTAGCCAAGTAACGGCTTCCAGACAAAGCCTGGAATATTTTTTTTACTTTTCCGCCTTCGTGCAATTGATAATTAAAATTCTTCCAGCGTTCCCAGTTAGCTGGAATTGCGCGGCGGATGAAATATGTATGTAAATTACTATCTATGCTTCTTGCTTTGGAGATATGTAGGGGATACTTTTATTAGTTGGTGTACATAGGAAGAAAGTAGTAATATTTAATTCTACTATTGAATAGAATAGATCTTTGTTGTGCAACAAAAATAAAAAAAAGACAAACATCTATATATTAAAAATGGATCGCTAAAATATGTATTGCTAAACGTAAAGCTCGGGAACGGCTGAACCGATTTCGCTATTTAATTTTTACAATATTCCTTGAAGTACGAAGATGGTTCTTACGGAGAGAAAAAATTTAAAAATTATCTGATAAAGTATAAAAACAACAGTTCTACATTCCAATACAAAAATCAATTTGAACTTAACTCCATAGTTTTTTTAGGCTTTCGTATCCAAAGGGTTAAAACGGAACCCTTATTACTAAGCATTCGCTATCTGTTTGTGTTTGTCACCAGACTGCATTTCATATATGAAATGCCATAAACCAGATAGTTGAAATTTTTCACAGATGACGTAGGTATTTCTGTTGCCACTGTAACAACACAAACTGAAAACAAGACTAAAATAAATATATAAAGGTGGTAATACCCATACAACAAACGTGAATTTTTCGCCGTTTTTATAGATAATAATGATACGAAACTCTTGGTGACCGAGTCTGACTCACACTTAACCGGATTTTTACATAAATCATACTTGTGGTACGACGTACTATAATAATAATTTTAATTAACACAAGGACCGAGAAGCACAGACATCTCTGTCGGGATTAATAACTCAAAAGCAACAACAGAATATTCAATTACCCCCAACGGCTCTTAACTTGACGCAAGTGAAGTAAGTATCGATGGTACTTTCAGTATTAAAATGTGGTTAGGTTTTTCAAATTGAACTGATCAGGATATACCTTAGAGATTTCAATGTATAGTATAGATTTCAATATATAGTTATATGTATAGCGGACATTAATGATGAGGAAAAGAGCTATAGCAAATTGTAATTATTAAAAATATAGTTAGAATAATAGGTAATGAAAAAAATATCACAAATTAAAGCATATTATACATTTATGATACGCGTGCATATGCATACAAATCACGATATTTATAAGAAAATAATTACACTTTCTATTTCATTACTAGCTGAGCCCGCGACTTCTTCTGCATATACATTTCTTATACAATTCTAAAATAAAATTCTAAAGTAAAAGTAGCTCAAGCCGGATTATTATTTCAGCCGGTCCAGCCGTTTCAGAGAGACAGACAAAAATAGACAGACAAAGAAATGGTGAAAAATATTATTTTGGTACCTAGTAAACATATGCAGATACTCCAATTTATTTTATTTTTAAAAATATCTTTATGTTTGGTAAAGTGAAGAAGCGATAAGAAAAAAAGTACTCGTATTAGCTCGTAGGATCAAGGTTCTGTGGTGGTGATCACCACTGTGGTGGAGTGTTCAACTTTGAAGCACGAAGTCTCAGGTTCAATACTGTGTATGGCAACTTAATTTCTAATAAGTTATCTTAAAACAAATCAACTATAGAGATTTATTTTTTTAATATTAATTACAATATACCAGGGATATAATGAAAGAAAATATCCAGTATTCTGTTTCTTTCTCACAAGTACAGATATATATTTAGAAGCCTTATCTGTGTTGTAAAAGTGTCAATAATCCTTTTAACAATACAAGATAATATTCTTAGCCCCTTTACTGTAATTAGATGCTTCGTTTATACTTCACTGAGTCAATGTGCTTAATACTGTGGCTACTTTACATTCGTATACATTGTGTTGATTTTCATTTGTAAAATTTACCAAAGAGCAAGTTATGATATAAATATATAAGTCCGTAAATAATATGAAAAACAAAACGCGGAGTTTACGACGCGGCCAAAGCACTTTCAGTTTACCCTCTCATCAGTCCTCGCTGTATGCATGGTAACGTACCGCATCTTCGGGGTCAGTAACGTTCTATCGTATTAAATATTTTATTTTACCACACACTATCACCACACCCCGGCTTCGCACGGACATATTATACATCTTCTATTGATTTTTTTTTAATTGACAGTGACAGTGAGTCAAGATCAAGACAATCAATCAGATCAAATAAATATAATTGGAGTGTATGTATGTATTATTAAAATAATCGTGCATATGTATGTTAACTAGGTACATGTACCAAAATAAGAATTTTTAGAATATTGGTTTGTATGTTTCTTCCCGCTAATCTCTGAAACGACTGAATCGATTTTTATGGGACTTTCACTGGCAGACAGTTGATATAATAAAGAAAATCTTACTCATTTTACTTTTATTTTAGAAATGTAAAAAATAAAATAAATCGATTAAAATTCTTCCTCTGGAATTGCTATCTATTAAAAAATTGGCGTGAATCACGTATAACATAATATAAGTTAAATATTAATTGGCATATTTCATGTTATTCACACAGAAAGTTCAGATTGTGTCGTCGCTAGTTTGATAACTTTTGATACTTTCACTCGGTCTCAACACATTTCAAGACGTCTTGAACACGGGAAACAATGTCGTAAGAAATTATGGAGTTTTGAAATACATTAGAGTTAGACGATACGATGTGGATTTTGAAAAGCTATTTCCTTGCCAAATGCATTAAGTGGTGTCCTAATTGACACTTCCTCGTACGGTCATGAAGATGACGTATTGTTGATTTATATATAACAAACTCTATTTTCTAAGATTGAACATCGATATCTTTCCGACCCACATAGTGTTTATAACATTCAAAAGAAAACTTTAAAAGCAAAGCAGTGAATTTGTAGAATATACCATCTGCCTCCCTACCAGGCAGCTCATAAGAGACGAGCATAAGTTAACTGGATGACTACCAACGTGACCCCTCGTGGAAGAGTACTGTGCAGCAACTCTCCTGGTTAGAGATCTACCGCCTTACCTATACCATAACGACATTGTCGTGCCATAATGATATTGTCTTGTTCCGGTCCAGGTGTCAAGGCCGGTAGACTTGCACATAAGATCTAACAGCCCGACCACAAAACAGGGACGCACCTAAAACATCTATAGGCTACGGTTGTCTCGTAGCATCAGGAGACCCATATGCTTTTCCGTTGTCTTATCCCATAGAAAATAGTGATTTATTGTTATGTCATAATTTGACATTTATATACGAATTAAAACGACTCATGATCTATTTATCTATACCAATAAATGAGATTAAAATAATCTCTTTTTACTATATGCATATGAATGTTTACAAGGTACATGTACCGAAATAGTATTTTTTAGAATTTTTGTCTGTTTGTATCCGCTAATCTCTGAAACGGCTGAACCGATTGACCGATTGACCGTTGACGGGACACTGGAAGACAGCTTATTTAATAAGGAATGACTTAGACTATTATTCTAGGATTTTACCTTAAAAATATATAAAATAAAATAATTAAATAACAACGCGGACATGTTATATAATTTATCACAAACACATATGATTGCTCGCATATTATAATCGCGACTAAATATGACATTCGTGGCGAGGATTACCACTCAGAACATCACTTCCGTCCCGTGACGTATAATATACGCATTAAAACGTCTATCAGTCAACATTAGCTTTAGTTAGCAGAAATAGACTTTCTAACAATGAATCACACTCTCATGTCTAACGCTAATATTTTACGCTTAGATACTATAATAGATGATATTTTGAAAAAATCGGTCAAGTGCGATCCGGACTTGTGCATGAAGGATTCCCGAATCTTTATAAGTAATATCGGCAAAATATCAATATCCTTTCTTTAAGGGAGTCCTTATTAAAATTTATGTTATGCTTTTAGTGCTTCTAATTATAGTGGTAAAAGAAATACATCATCTATGAAAATTTCAACTTATTAGCTATCGCGGTACATGAAATACAACCTGATAACAGGCAGACAGATGGACAGCGGATTCTTAGTTATAGTTGTTGTAGGTGCATCATTGTCCTGTGGCCGGGGTGTTAGGCCTGGTGTGCAAATCTACCGGCTACCTTACCTTCCGGACCGGAACACGACAATGTCATTATGGCGGTAGGAATAGGTAAGGCGGTGGATCCCTACTTGGGCGAGTTGTTTTTAGTTAGTGACCCAATTAACCTATGCTACACAGAGGACCCGGACCAACACTGGAAGCAACTCAAAAAAAAGTAGGCCTAATTCTAGATTAGGTCACATTCGAAAATACGAATCGAGATTTTCCTTACGATAATATTTTTCCCCACCTAAAAAGCACTCAGAAATCTACATAAGTTAAAAAAACTCATTGGTACATGGCGAGGTTCGAACCTGGACCATTGAAATGGGAACCCTAAGCTCTAAACACTACTCCACTGAGGCTCTAGGCGAATGCTTTTATGCTATAAAAATATAAGTAGAATTGAAACTAACACTCGAAATGCAAATCGTTCTAAACATTTCCCGTGCATGATGTTATAAAGTTGGAACCTACTAATCCCGGAACACGGGGCGTCCCATTGACATTTAAAGTTTCAATGTCCGGGGCAAATAGACGAGGACGTGTCCCGGACGCGAGTGTGTTCCGACTGTTCGGTGGAGCTTTATCGAGTTTTTTGTTAGTTTTGAATCGGTTTTATGACCAATATATATTAGCACTTTTCCAGTGCTTACTACGTATTTACGATTTTTAAGCATTTTGAAGCATAATATACATTTATGTTACTACTATGACTTTAAAATTTGATTGATGTAGGTTTGAGGTAAAGTTCTTTAACACATTTTTTTTTCATTTGTGGCAAAGTGGGGGACTTTTTGCCAATGACAATTTAACACAATTGTGAAGAAAATAAGAAATAAATATCGGTAGCCAGAAGTACATGTACACCCATGTGACAGGTGGTAAGTCCGCCCCCGTGTCAAACACAAATAATGGGTTTCCTCAGGATTTTAAGAAGTATAAATTAAGAAAAATCGCGGGAGAGGGTGCTTGCTCCCTTTACATTTTTAACAAGTTTTTAAAGCAAAAATATTATGTAGTGACATCATAAGCTTATAGTAAAAGTTTTGAAGAAAAAGTTTTGATTATTCTTTTTCGGATATTTAATAAAAAAATGTTTTTTACTTTTAATTTATACTTGTGTCGATTGCTAAAAGAAGTGCAAGAGAGCTAAATAAGTTTAAAATGCAAGCAAAGCTACGGGTAATAGTTGGCTCAGATAATAATAAATTCAACTACGGTAACTATCACAATCTGTGTTGTTACCAAACAAACGTTATGCATTTGATTATTCAGTATACATGCCCTCAATAACTGTGTCTAGGGTGTATTGTGAGAACAAAGGGCTCAGAGTATAGTTTAATCTAGAGCGCAGCCGTACTCCGTACATGAGTCGCACTTGAGAACAAAGGTTCAATGTGGTAATGTAAATTAATTCTTCAAGTTACGACTAAACAGCGGTGTACGTTTTGATTATTTATTTCACTAGCCCTTTTGCGTTTAAGGTTAATCCCAGTTGATTGTGATGGTCTTAGAGTTGTGTTTAGTGTCGAGTGCAACTGTAGCTGCCTATTTTGAACGATAAATTAAAATCATCATGTTTAATAGAAAATATACTTTAAGATCGAAGAATAGGAGGTGATGCGTAAAAACCTTTCTCGAATTATTTCTTAGAAACAGTTTTCTGCGACCTCGCCCCCGTGTTATTTGACATTTATTAAACTTTGTATGATAACTTCTCAGTAATAGGTATATCTTTCTAGTGCAAAAAATACTTTTAGAATCGATTCTGTAGTTTCTCAGGTCACTGAATACTGATTAATTTTTCATTTGCCTAAATATACGAGTTATTGCCCCTGACGTCGCCCACGTATATGAAATGGACATACTTTATTAAATTAACGTTTATTAAATCATTGTTATTTACAGCCGACTTATTTTAACCCTGTTTTCCATAAACTACCACCGTTTCCAAATCTGGCCAGTTAGGAGAAGAAACGACAAAACTAACTCCCCGGCAAGCAGATTGAAGCCTCAATACTTTGTACCACCACCGTCTCCGAACCTAGAGCAATTAGTTTGAGGCATAGCTTCTTTAATAAAATTTAAACTATATTAATATTAATTTGATGTATTGTTACTTAATCTTATCTTTAAAATAATAATTTTTAAGTCAAATATTTCGTAAAAAAGTTACGAAATCTTTTAATCTTTTTATATGTACTAGTATTCGCCCGGTGGTTGAAATTCGACCTATATGGTCGAAAGTTAATTAAAAACTCTTCTATAGTTTGCTAAATGTCCTTGACCGTTATATTTAGAAATATAAAACCTTAAACAATATTAAATGTCAAACGGAACAATTAGGCAACAGAGTATGTATGCGTGTAACAGATACTTGTGTTTGTGT
>DVZL01003631.1:0-13768 GCA_018236625.1 Lasaia peninsularis
TTCCTCAAGGTCTACTCTATCTCTGTACAAAATTTCATCAAAATCGGTTCAGTGGTTTAGGCGTGAAAGCGTAGCATGCAGACATAGTTACTTTCGCATTTATAATATTAGTACGGATAGTATATCAGCAGAAATGGTGAGAGCTTCGGCTTTAGGGGTTAGAGCTTCGGACATTCTAGTTTAGTCCAGGTTTAAACCTCGCTATGTATCAATGAGTTTTTCTTAATCTTATTCTAGATTTTTATCCAGAATTTATTCAAAAAATGTATACATGGCATACATTTTTTGAACTTCAAACCTTAAAGCCTAGTTAACAATGTTCAAAATCTATAAAAACAAATAAAATTGGAGTGTCTGTATGTAATATTAAAATAACCGTTCTTCAATAAATGGATGTGTATGTTTACAAGGTACATATACCAAAACTGTGTTTTTTAGAATGTTTGTCTGTCTGTCTGTTTGTACCCTTTAATCTCTGGTCTACTTTGGTCTAGGTATGTACTTTGTGAACATTCATATTATGCATTTAGTAAAAAGCGGTTATTTTAGTATTACATACAGACACTCCTATTTTATTTATTTCTATACATAATGTGATAGATGGCAATGACCACCATATCGAGCACAAATCCAATTCGGGGCAACCTTATGTATTTCTAAGTCGCCCTGTCTGGGAATCGAACCCGGGACCTCATGTGTCAAATCTTGTCATCGAATACGCTTGACGACAGTCAAATGCAAGACTTAAGTATTATTTTTTTAATTTTTAGTAATAAATAAGTTCTTACGTAAATCTTATCATGTTTTAATAATTTTATCAATACAAAAGTAAACTGAAACAGATAATACAGAATGTTTAGAAAGCGTAACGAACCAACCTTAATTGTTCATGTAGGCAGATAAAACTAATGATGTTAAAAGCATTTTTTTCACATGAATTGTGTGGTAATTATACGCTTATAGCTTACGAATATTTTATAACCGTGAACCCGACGAGGAAAACTGACGTAATTATAAATATTCAAGTTAAACTCTAAATGTCAAACATTTAACGATTTATTACCTGTGTATGTACGTTCCGTTTGCCTTTGAGTTTGACATTTGTTTTTTTTTTTAATTCAAGAACTTTCGTACATATTTTATTCGTACAATAACACTGGCAGCTTTTGTGATTTAATTATCTTTTTATAGTTAAATTATTTATTATAATTATAGATTAATAGTCAAATAAGTTCAAAGTCTGAATTATCTCAATATCAAGCAATGCAAAGATGTTGAGTCTAGATATTTTTTTATAAACACATAATACGTTACTGATAAACAGTTAAAAATATAAAACCTACACAGAATATACTTAATAATAATACTTACTTGTGTACTTAGGAAATGTTTAAACAGATATCTAATACAATAATTAAAAATGAAAACACAAGATATACATTAACATAATATTAATTAATGATTGAAGTAAAACATATTATTAAGTAATGATTTACATAGTGTTTCATAATGTAAAGAGTTCAAAAATAAAAGAATTTATATAAATATAATAAAGAAATAAATCTTTAATTTTTCTGACACATATTATAGAAGGTGTCTTTAAATGTTTAGCTTTTAAAGAGTGTCATGGACTTCCAGCGGCTTTCCATGTTTGTAGTTAAAGACGATATTGATTTAATTCTACGTCTATTATTTTGTTTTATGGTATTTGGATACGAACAGGCACACGGGTCTCCCCTGATGGTAAGAGACATAGACACCATAGATATTGTAGGCGCGTCGCTGTCGGCTACTTTACCCTCCGGACCGGAACACGACAATGTTACAATGATATTTTAATATAAAACTCGATGATATAGATATCATCGAGTTTTATATTAAAAGCGGCTGGACCAATTTTCATGATTTTTGTGTTTTTGACGAAATTCACATGTCATAAATTTTGTATATTTGGAACTCTAGAACTCATAACTAGATATGAGAATCGGTCAACATTTATTTTTCATACCCCTAAGTGCGGGCGGTATGAAGTTCGCCGGAACAGCTAATAATAATAACAATCGCTCCTGTGGATCCCGACATGGCGTTGGACTTGCCTACTGTTACATTATGGAACATATGTATATATCATCGGCTAATCGTGGGGCATATGCACATCTGCCTTCCTTTTCCGGGATATAGGCGTGCTGATACTCACGTTCCACCACCTTCTCCCATTCATCTCGTTATCGTCTAATATCTGGTAAAAAACTTTCGTTCAAACAAGTCATTATAATATAAAAAGCCATCTCGAACCATTGATGAGTCGATCTTTATAAAACCGACAAGAACATCGATGTATCGAACGTGCTGTCCCATTATACATCGATTTCCGCGCACGCGTCATTCCTAGGGCTACCACCTTTTTCAATTCAATAGCAAATATTTATGATTTATGGTATCAAACCGGAATATAAAGACATCCACGTCAATCGTCGTTTTAAATAGATGTAAAGGCCTAAGGAATGTTTGATTGAAATAGATAATATAATTTTCATATCATAAATATTCCGGATTTGATGGGAGGTGACAACCCTAGCCGTTCATTCAACATTGGCACTGGCGCGGGCGCAGGTGGCCGCCGTTCATTCGTATTCCATACATCGCTCCTCAGCTTATTACCGCTTTTTCAACAGTTTCCTGTGAAACCAGTACATGTTTGAGATTTATTTCAGCATCTGCTTTTCTTTCATTGCAAAATGAACTACCAACATTGTCGTTACTTTATATAACATTATATCGATTTTTTGTTAAGTAATTCAAGCTTTTTTATGAATGAATGAAAGAACACACATTTTTCCTGTGTTGGTCCGGGTCTTCTGAGTCGAATAGAACATCTGCCATTCTACCAGGCAGCAATACCACTCGGGGTAGAGTACTGTGCTTCAACTCGCCAGGGTAGGGATCCACCGTCTTACCTATTCCTACCGATATAATGACAATGTCGTATTCCGGTCTGGAAGGTAGGGTAGCCGGTAGACATACACTTCAGTCCTAACAGCCAGCCACAGGACAGCGACGCAGCTACAGCATCTATGGTGTCTATAGGCCACGGTTTTCTCTTACCATCAGGAGACAAAATGAAAAAACACGTTACTTTTTAAAACATTTCTTGTAATTGAACATTATTTATGAAATAGCCGACTGGTTTTGCTTTTTACAGCATCATCGGGGCTAAAACTTAAGTTAATTGATGGTGTAAAATGTGATCCTTAGTTGATGCTGTAAAAAGCGAAACCGGTCGACTGTTCACTAATAATTGTCACTTATAAGTAATATTTGAAAAAGTAAATGTGTTTTTGCATCTATACAAATAAAAATTTGAGTGTCTATATGTAAAATTAAAATAACCGCTTTTTTAGAATTTTTGTTTGTCTGGCTATCTATTTGTACCCGGTAATCTCTGAAAGGGCTGGACCGATTTTGACAGGACTTTCTGATAATATATGGCTTAAGCTACTTTGGTTTTAGAAATTTATACAATGAAATAATTAAATAGAAACGCGGACAAAGTCGCGGGCACAACACAGTAAATATGAATACGTGAAACAACTACTCGTCTCTCCTGATGATAAAGACCATCCTGACACAGACACTATAGATTTTACAGGTAGTTAGGCCTACTGTACTGGTCTACCAGCTCCCATACCCTGTAGACCGCAAAATAGCACTATCATTATGGTGATAAGGATAAGTGAATGCAAACCATTCTACCAACAGTGGTCTTAATGGTAATGACTAATTCAACCTATGCTCGCCTCTTACGAGCTACCAGGCAGGAAATCAGGTGGTCTATTCTACACAGGGGCACGGACAAACAGACGAAAGTAGGTGGTATGCAGGCTCAGTTAGGGGGTAAAACCTTGTATTTTAGCTGAAATATATCATGGCATTTAATGATTTTGAATAGGTACAATAATTTAATAATCCATACTAAATTAAATTAAAAATCGACGAAGTACAAGTCGGTTTGGCACATAAAAGGTAATGTAATATTTAATGCATTTAAAATATATTACGATAATGAAATATATGATTTTCTTTTCAGTTAAATGTTTATTTGTTCATCACTCAACTGAATAGTTAAAACTTTTATCACAACTACTCCACCTTCAAAGAGGTCCTAAATCTTAAAGTTTAATTGTTACGAGTTAGAAGCCGTTTCCATAGTTAATATGGTGGTCACATAAATATTAGTGATAAGCACCATATAAAACTGCTAATGCGGGTATCCGAACGCTAAACGTCTACGTAATTAGTAATTGTTACTATTATGGCCCGACCACACTAGCCTCGTCTAAAGTTGTAACTAGGCCGTTACTCTATATTATGTTAACTAGCTACTCGGCCTGGCTTCGCACGGTTAGTTCGTAGTTGACATAATGCAGCAGCGCAGTATTTTTAAATCATACAGGAAACCATCGAAATATCCGTATAAAATTTCAAACCAATCGGTTTAGCCATTTCGAAGTTATGTGAAATAGATAAGGGCGGAAAGATAATTCTTACTACCGGTTCTCCCATTACCCATTTTCTCGTAGGAATGAAGCATTTTCCTGCGGTAAAAAGTAGCCAATGTTCATCAGGAATAATGTCGACTTCTAATAGTAAAAGAATTTCTTAAATTGGTCCATTAGTTTCGGAGCCTATCCAACACAAATAAACTTTTTTTCTTTATAATATTAGTATAGACAAAACTTCTAGCCATTTGTATTGTTGAAAGACATAAAATTTTTGTACAAAAAATTGCGATATTTTAGAAAAAAAATTTACTACCAGGGATATAGCTACAGCTTTATCTGCCGCATCTATTATACAGGGCCTCAGGGCCACGAGAGTCCCCAATTTGCGTAAGTAAAAATTAATAAAAACCGTCTCCTGATTTTAAACTACCTCTCCACCAATTTTCAGCCAAATCGATTTAGCCGTTCTTGAGTTATAACTTATAACTGATGTACAGTTATAACTCAAGAACGGCTTTTAAAATATGTACCGAAAATTTAAACAAAATAATTATCTTTAAACAATATTAACAAAATGTTGAATAGATGAATTTTTGTGTCTTTCAGTATTTTCAAAAAGTTGACTTCAAAGTTTAGCTTCTCAATTATATTTATAACCAAATTCGGAACTGACGTTATTATTTATAATGTGAAAATACTTATTATGGTTGAAATTCGTTGTAATAAGTAATTAAATCAAAATATAAAAGTGAGGGTATTTTCGACTTACATATTAGGTTGGTGCGTGTCAATAAAAAGTAATGGTTTATGATTTAACAGTAATGGTCATGAACGTACTATAAAAATATCAAGCCTGCTGGGCCTTATCGACTGGCTCTGGGCGGAGGCATTGACCGCCCGCCCTCGCGCATTCAGTTACCACCATAATAAAAACTTAGACAAGTTTTTTCTTCGTGTTAGTCCGGGACATCTGTGTAGTAAAGACCATCTGTCGCCCTACCATACAGTTCGTAAAAGGAGAGTATAGGTTAACTGAATCAACTTACAACAAGACCATTGGTAGTAGAGTCCTGTGCAGCAACTCGCTCGGGTAGGTATATCGGGTGGATACCGCTTTACCTATTCTTGCCGCCATAATGACACTGTCGTGTTCCGGTTCAGAGAATAGGGTGCTCGATAGTCTTGTTTATACCTAAAGCATCTATGGTGTCTATAGCCCTCAGTTATCTCTAACCATCAGGTGTGCTTGTTCCCATAAAAAACATTGTAATAGAAACTTAAGACTATTTTCTAGTTTTAGTTACTAGTTTATAGTTTTTACCACTATATAATATATAATTAAAACGTAGACTAGTTTCTAGTTTTAGTTACTAGTTTTTACTACTAAAGTATATAATAAAAATTTAGAATAGTTTTTAGTTTTATAGATATATAAAACTAAAATTTTATAGATAGATACTGGTTTCTAGTTGTCACCAACATAATTAAAAGATTAATTTCGCTAGCGGCTTTTCCCCGCAGCATTAAGAGCAGCAGAAAGAGCAGGAATATCTTCAATATGGTGGATAAATATTGAAAATATTCCTGATATTCCTTTCTGAAGAAAATACTTAGATATTGTTTATACGGGAAAAAGATCTTAGTTATAACTTACGATAATGAATTCGGCTAATAATATACGAGCGTCAGGTTTTATCACTAACACTGTGACAACGACTACATTAAGATTTTTGAAACAACTCGCCTGGACAGGTATCACCGTCCTATCTATTTTTACCGACATAATGTCAGTGTTCACCACTCTCGTATTACGGTACTGAAGGTCAGTCCCAGTTTGGTAACGCATCTTTCATATCTTTGGTCTATCTATCTTATCTTTTTTACCATCAAATAATCTGTCGGTTTGTACGCCTTTCATTCTATTAAAACAAATGGATCGTTGCCGGTAAAATCCATGTTTTGGATCATGCAAACGAAAATTACGATATTGCCGGCCAAAAAATAGACGTTCATTTAGTACATTGTACTTCTAAATATATATAAAGAAACAGCATTGTTGCGTGTTCGTAATATGTTTATGACGACTAAATGTATCCATACTGTACATGACATAATGTATTGTGATGTACATGATGTTCATTGCCTTAAAATGTTTTATTGTTAACAATCCCTGTTAATCTATACAAATAAATGAAATTAGAGTGTCTGTGTGTAATATTAAAATAACCACTTTGTGCTAAGTGCATGTTTATTTACAAAATACATATATACCAAAACAACATTTTTTAGAATTTTTGTCTGTCTGTTTGTACCTGCTAATCTTTGAAACGGCTGAACCAATTTCGATGGGACTTTCACTGGCAGATAACTAAGGTAACAAGGTAACGGCTCGGGCTACTTTTATTTGCACTTGCAATATGAGCTCGTTGGCCGAGGGGCTAGCGAACACGCCAAACCCTTTCGACTAATCGCAAGGCTCGGGTTCGATTCCCGACGAAGACAGACATTTGTATGACGGACATAGATGTTTGTATTTCCGGGTCTAGGTGTTTATTATATTTATTCCTGTATATTTAGTATTTCTCTATATTAGTATCGTTGTCAATAACACAAGCTCATAATTTGCTTACTTTGGGGATAGATCAATTTGTGTAATTTGTCCCGAATTATTTATTTATTTAAATTGTATTTGTAAAGTATGTTTTACCAACGTTGAGTTACTGGTATCGGATTGCAATAAATTCGGAGGGAGACAGAGGCTGGTGGAGGGGAGGATTGTCGCGACTAATGTCTTCCGTTATTGACGGGTTTCACCGACTGTTACCGATATAGATGCTTTAATAACTTAAAAACATCACATGTGATCACTTACTACTTAGTTATTTACTGAAGTTAATTTCAAAGGTATATTTGTCACCGCAGCTTCAGTTATTTTGATAATGTATTTGTAAACACATAGAAATTGTGTGAATACTATTTGTTTATTTTTAGGATGAGACAGCGAACAAGCACATGGGTCCTCAGATGGTAAGAGACAACCGTAGCCTTTAGACACCATAGATGTTGTAGGTAAGTAGGTACCTATCTACGTCGCTGACCGTGTCCTATGATAAGTAAATTAGAACGTTTCTAATATGAATGTAACCTTAATTTAGCAAATATTCGAAAAAACAATCTAATCGATAAACCGCAGTGGCTTAGAGGTACGCGCTTTGGATTTCCATTTCAGTACTCAAGGTTCGAATCCCCTAGTGATTTTTTCTAACCATCGTTTGAAACAGGGGATTGGTACTCAAATGACAAGTCACATCATGGATCGTCGACAAATCGTGGTTGCATTTTATGTACGTCTGTCTACCCTTTCGGAGATATGGACGATATATTTTTGTATCCCCATAAAAATATTGACGAACTTTAATAATAGCTCCATAAATAATAAAGCATTTAACTATCGTTTAATCTGAATAAGACGCCGTTTCAAATTGCTTAAAGAACCTTTACTTAAGAAATCCAAGTATAACCAATAGGACCCTTTTTAATTGATTTCAAATGACTTTAATGACCCATAGTGGCGTATTTTTACATGAATAGTCAATTGGAGTAATCCAAAATGATCTGTACAATATTCAACAAAAGAATTGGTGAGCGTAATATATAAAGGCTTCTTTTGACAATGACATCAATGTATCGTCGATATCAATAGATAATCTTTGTGTTGTGTGTGTAATAATAATTTAAATGCAGTTAAACTGCAATAAAATTATATTTCATTATCATGCCATATCATTAATTTTTTTTTATGTATTTCAAAACGTAAAATACTGAACCTACAGCATCCATGATATCTATAGACCACGGTTGTCTCTTACCGTCGCTGTCTTATCCCAAAATACACGAGTCTAAAATATTTAAAATACACATATTATGCACACAGTTAGGAATACTATTTAAAATTATAGTATATTTTTATTATTTTATTATAATATATAATTTAAACATATAATTTATTGTAATGTAATTAATTTGGTTAAAAAGCTTTTAAAAATCGATAAGCCCAATGTTTCTTTCGCCGTATCTTCTGAGTGAGCGACCGCGTTCCGATCTGGTGGCAAATGTTAGTATTATATAGACGCGTCACAAGAACCGCTTGTAAGGTCTGTGTAGAATAAAATATTTTTTATTCTATTCTGTATTCTAAAATATGAAACAATGTTTTTAGAATCAACTTAGAATTCCTATTAAAAATTGATAATAATTTCAAAGACGAAACTTTCAAACAATAGCTTTCTAACACAGAAATTATAAATAAAAATTCCGTCAAGTGCGAGTCGGACTCGCGCACGAAAGCTAGCTTCCATGCCTACCATCATTACATATTATAAAACAAAGTCACTTTTTTGACTGTCCCTATGTGTGCTTAAATCTTTAAGACTAAGCAACGGATTTTGATGAGGTTTTTTTTAATAGATAGAGTGATTCAAGAGGAAGGTTTTTAACATGTATAGTATACCCGTGCGAAGCCGGTGCGGGTCGCTAGTTATCTATAAAAACGGCAAAATACACGTTTTTTTTATTATTTTATTTATATATCTTATTATGTATTTATTATTCGTCATTATAGCTGCCACAGAAATACATTATCTGTTTCAAATTAAAATTTTCTACTGTCTAGCTGTCACCATTATCTATAAAAACGGCAAATAATCAAGTTTGTTGTATGGGAGCATCCTTTTATATATATGTATGACTATGTTAAAAGAGGGCATGTTTTTACGCAATAAGTATTATAAGTCGGAAAAAAAGTTCTTTGAAAGTTGTCTGTGTTATTAAAATAATTCACGCGGGCGAAGCCGCGGGCGGAATGCTAGTTCTCTATAAAAATTAAATGTAATGTCTAGCTATCACGAATCGTGAGACACAGCCTGATGACAGACAGACAGACAGTCGCCACTTTTCACCCTTGAGTACGGCGCCCTAAAAACCACAATGCGTATTTCAGTTTTGGTTTTCTCAATACTAAAAAGAAAAGATAACATTTCAAAGGTTGTATTAAAAGCCCGCTCATAAATATTTATCATTACTACTAATATTTATGCGTGAACTGATAGCGGTATGGGTTTTTGGCAAACGATCTATAACAAAACTGTTTCATCATATTTAAGATTACCGATATCACATTAAATATTACTTTTATTGGCGAAAGAATCTATTCGAATAAAATATTTTTAAACATTCTCAACGATATAACACATTACAAGTTTTTATAATTACTACAGAAAAACTATATAAAAAAACAATAATCTATATTAATGAAAATAAATCGCTGCATTTGTTGTTAAGAGTAAAATCGATTTGGCTGGCTTCTTTTTTGTTGTATAAATACATCGGTAGTCTGAGAGAAAGAAGAGAAGTTCTACTAGAAAGAAAAAACTGGATAATTTAGGAACATAGGAAAAAACTCTTTGAATTTCATATTATTAGCATTACTAATATTGAAATGACATGTCCAACGCGACGGTACGAAGTTTGCTGGATCAGTTAGTAGAATATAACTATTTAAAGATATAAATTTGATTAACCAACTAGCCGTTCCCTCAACTTCGTTCGGTATTTTATACATTTATGACATAAAATTCTAAAATAAAAGTAGCCTAAGCCGTTCCTTATTAAATTAGCTGTCTGCCAGCGAAAGTCCCCCCAAAATCGGTCCAGTCGTTGTAGAGATTAGCGGGTACAGACAGACAGACAGACAAATATTCTAAAAAATACTATTTGTTATATGTATCTTGTATACACACATATTACATATGCATTTATCAAACAGCGGTTATTTGAATATTACATACAAACACCCTAATTTTATTTATTTGTATAAATTACAGTATTTCACCAAAAAATAAAGGCAGCTATGCTGGGAAAAACGAAACATAAAAATTAAATCATTTTTTTTATTATTTTTGTTATGATATTAGGTTCCATGATGTGACAGATGGTAAGTCCATCACCATATCGGTCACAAATCTAATCATGCTTTTTGGATAAACTAAAATCCTCATAAGAACAAGTTGCCCTACTTGGTAATCGAATCCGGGACTTCGTGTGACAAAGTAGAACACCGGCTTCACTCGACTATATTGTACTTTCCCGTACGTTCCTACTGAATACATTTTCCTGAAAAATACGCATTTTTCCAAATGATTTTTTAATTGATTTCATTACAAATGGGTTTCAATACACAGTTATTTCTTTTCGTAAAATACTTTTGAGGTTTGATATTGCCACAAAGTTAAAAGTGCGTTGGTAAATGCATAAGTTGTTCTTTTACGTTCGATTACAGAGGGAATAAAAATAATCCTTGAAAACATCACGTAAAGACCCTAAACAGGATATGAAAATTTGAAGTTGAGTAATAACATTCCGGACCGGCCCACCGGCGTCCGGAAGGCGATCGAAATTTCCAGTTTCCACCACAACGATCGCTGCGTCGTCGGCTTTTACTATGGTCAAAGTTTTCGTGTCAATAACTACCACTTATAAATCTATTACCTTCTCAATTGGTATGAATAAAAGAATTTACAGCTTACAACTCAACTCGAGTGTTTATTGATGGGGTATTTTTTTTATTTAAACATAACATTCTATTTTTTTGGATTAAGACACAAATTAAGCACACAATTCTGCCGATAGGAAGAAACTACCGTGGTCTATAGATAGCATAGATATTATAGATACATTATTTATATCAAATTATTTTATTATGTTCTCTCCGTATTGGTTCGGGTCCACTGTGTAGAACAGATCAACTGCCTTTCTACCAGGTAGCTCGTAACAGGCGAGCGTAGGTTGTCAAGGTCATTGTCAACAAGACCAGTGGTGGTAGGGTGCTGTGCAGCAACTCGCACGGGTAGGGATCCACCGCCTTATCTATTCCTACCGCCATAATGACAATGTCGTGTTCCGGTCCGGAGGCTAGGGTAGCCGATAGACTTACACACCAGGCTTACCCCGGCCACAGGACAGTGACGCACCTACAACAATTATAGTGTCTAAAGGCCACGGTTGTCGCTTAACATTAGGAGACCCGTGTAATTGTTCCATAAAATAAAAAAAAATATATAGTCTACTATTAATAACTCGAGTGTTTATAGATAGGGTATTTTTTATTTTATACACAACATATTTTTTGCGATATGACATAAAATAAGATATATCTCCCAATACGAAGAGACTAACGCGGCCTATAAATAACATAAATATAATGCGTATAATCTTTTGGTAATAAAAACATACATATGTACATATACAAATGTATATATTTCTATACGACCAATATAATAATTTTAAGTAAAATATGAGGACTGAATATATATTTCATCTAATATCATCTAATATCCTCTGCCTTCTTTAAGGTATGGGTTACAAGATTTTTACATCTTCTATATGTATAAGAATGAATGTTTGTCTGTACCTATGTCACCAATGAACTCAAAAACTACTGGACCGATTATTATGAAAATTGGTATATATTATGTATTTTTCCACGGAGATGGTTTGTATAATATGTTCATCGATGTCACTTGCCACCAGGTGGCGCTGTTCAATTTAGTTGTTGGCGTAGCAACGCGCGCCGGGTACATCTAGTTTATATATGTATAAAACAAAGTCATGTTATAAATAGTTCTATAATTTCTAAATCAAAAACGACAGAATATTATTTATGTGGCAGGATAATAGCATTATAATTTTATTTTTTTTACAAACATCAACATAAAAAGTGTCTTGGGTGA
Organism: Lasaia peninsularis; assembly: GCA_018236625.1. Lineage (NCBI taxonomy): Eukaryota > Metazoa > Arthropoda > Insecta > Lepidoptera > Riodinidae > Lasaia > Lasaia peninsularis. The sequence goes on from DVZL01003631.1 coordinate 12,290, forward strand.
TACGGTAATGCGGTGAAATTCGTTAGTTAAACATAGACAATTGTAGTTTTGATATGTCTAATAGATAGATATAGGTATATAATAGATGTAGGTAGTAGAATGCTGTTCAGCAACTCGCCCGGTAAGGGATCCACCGCCTTACCTATTCCTGCCGCCATAATGACATTGTCGTGTTTCGGTCCGGAGAGTAGGGTAGCCGGTAGACTTGCACATAAGATTTAACAGCCCGACCACAGGGCAGCGGCGCACCTACAACATCTATGGTGTCTATAGGCTACATTTGTCTCTTACCATCAGTAGACCCGTTTGCCTGTTCGCTGTCTTATACTATAAAAAAAAGTGGGGCCTAGTACCTTGGCTACTAATGTTTTTCAGATTTTTCTGAGTAACCATTACATTGCCCGGGATGAGAATGCACGCCGAGTGGCGATAGGCTTACTACTTATTACATCATGAGCCCTAGTAGCTTAGCTAATCGTGGATGTTCTAGTATATTTACTGAACTTACTCGTAGTGGATATACTAACAAACCTCTGTCTACTCTTTCGTGGATAAAAACTTTTTAGTGGGGCCACGGATTGTTACTAGTTTATAAATGTGTTGGAATCATTGTATCGCGTATAATCCATCAAATAGAGCTTCCATTAGTCCAGTAACACATGTCGGCAAACACAAACGGAACACCTTGCCGTTCGAAAATTGGCAGAAGCACATGTCTAAGAAAAAAAACACTAACACCGGGCCAGTGTCCCAGATTGATTCTCGCACCCTCGCTATAGTCGGCAAAAAATAATACAATTAGACCTATCATCTATCAACTTTCTTATCTTAATCAAAACAACATGATAAACTATATCTAATGAAACTTTGAACCCAATAAGTATTTTTCAAATTTGAAAAGTCGGCAGATAATCATTTACGATTTTTATATTTTAAATAAAAAAAAAACTCTTTTTTCACCCTTTTCACATATAACTGACCAGCGACCCGTCCCGGTTTCGCACGAGTATACTATACATGTTATATACCTTCCTCATGAATCACTTTACCTATTTAAGAAAACCGCATCAAAATCCGTTGCTTAGTTTTAAAGATTTAAGCATACATAGGGACAGACAAAAATATATGTGTTAAAATTGCACCACTTAAGAGGCAAATATATGTCAAATTGAACTTTAAAAGTAGAACTAGACAGCAGTATCACTTGCCCGGTTAGGGAGTTGCCTTACCTATTCCTACCACCATATTAATAGTGGAATTTTCCGGTCTAGGAACTTGTGCATTAGGCCTAACAATCCACAGGTCCCATGATGGCGACAGGTGACAAGTCCGTCGCTATATCAGCATAAATCCAATCCAATCGTTATGATTTTGAAATTTTTTCCTCCTATATAATTAAACAGTGCTTGGATATTTTTAGTACATTATGTTTTTTTAATTATATAACTATGCAAATTACTTACTGATGAATTATGAATA
>DVZL01003632.1:0-13767 GCA_018236625.1 Lasaia peninsularis
AAAGGTTTTTATTCCATGAAAACACGATTAATAAGAGAAACCTGAAAATAAAACCTAGCTAGATCGATTTATCGTCCTTGAAACCCCCTACATACAAAATTTCAAGAAAATCGTTCGAGCCGTTTTCGAAATCGCTGATATATTATATACAAGAATTGCTCGTTTAAAGGTATTAGATATAAAAAAATGCAGCAAACCTGGATTCGCTTTGTGTATTCTAACTAATGTCGGGCTAGACCTGACTTCCCTTCTGGGTTGCAGAGGTCAGATGATAGTCGTTCTGTGTAAAAATTGGCGCCCTTTTCAAATCCTAGATTATGTAGCCCACTCCAATATATCATAGAAACGGAAATAGGTTAGGTAACAGAAGATTAACATCAGACTTGTCGCCTGTCATGTGACATAATATCTTCGGTTCATCGTGGGTCCACATAATATGCCTAAGCCTGCTCTTTCGGGGATATGGGCGTGATGATATATTTTTCAAGTTTTTTCCATATTTATCCAAGCAAGATGAGGGTCAGTTGATGGTTATTTTATTGCGTCTTCTAAGTACTCAGATACTTAGAAGAAGCAATAAAATTCCCACCGGTTTCCACTTCATGAGGGAAGGTATTCCAGAAATTGGGTCTGGTATCATTTCCGGGCTTATTACACCATCGCTCAGGTAGGTTTGAAAACGTGGTAGTTATATTATGTTGTATAGGTATCGTGAGGTTTTTTAGTTGGTAGTCTGCGACATACCCCCGTATCACAAATGGTGGCATGGGGTTATGCCGCAGGAGTCCTGACATCACTCATCACTCCCCCCGGAGTGGTGGGTACCTATCCATTCATGGATTTTCCTCACGGGAAAAAAGCTAAACATAAAATGTTTTTAGTAAATTATTATTCAAATTACGAGTATATCTAATAATAATACAAATATAAACAATTTGTTAAATTCTTTGCAGCCACAATGTGATGAATTATGCGGGTAGAACTAAATATTTTCGATAACTTTTAACACACAAAACATTTCGTGACTCATAAGGATTAATGCAAAATTCAGAAAGTGCGATGCAAGTATCGGACTTCTAATAGATTAATGCCTTTTATTACAGAAAAAAAGAAACTATCGCCATCGAAAGGAATAGTCATCATTTCATTATTATAAGCGGCATCAATTGTGCGCGTTCTATAGTAGACTAGTTCGCGAATGAAGACCGCGTCTCGGTTGGACGCCCTTTGGCCAGGTGGACCGACGACTTAAAAAGGGTAGCTGGTAGTAGCTGGATCGTGAAAGCGGAACATCGGGTCTTATGGCGCACTCTGGGGGAGGCCTATGTCCAGTAGTGGACTATTATGGGTTAATTATGGTGATGATAATGAATTATTAAACATTCTTCGTCTGCATGCTCATTTATCTCCAGTGAATTACGATTCTCATATACTACGAATAATTAATATACGAGTGATTTGATTGGTTATTTTGTAACATTCGTGAATATATAAAATAATAACATAAGAAAACTCTCATACCCTTGGTCTACAACAGAAATTATCACTTCATTTTTACTTTCTGAAGCTGAATCTTCCATTTTGCTATTGTTATTTTGTTTCACATCTTTACTGCTTTCTCTTTTTTTACAATAAACATTTTTTAATTCTAGATATTGCTTTAATTGAAGACTTCGTTTTTCCATTTTTTTCTTCCGTCTATATTCTTTCATGTATTCACTACGACTTTTCCAACTGCAATATTAAATGAACAAATAAAATGAGAATTATATAAAAAAAATGAAAATAATGTAAGCCGTCATTTGAGTAAAAGAGTATTATTAGGATATAACCGTTTCGTTTGAAAGAATGACTTTAACTGATCACTGTGAACCGGACCTTATAAGTATGAGTGATTTGATTGGTTTATGGGCCAGCCAGTCCACGAAAGACGTAATATCTTAAGGCGAACTTACTATAATGATTCAATCAGGTATTTTTTTATGGGATAAGACAGCGAACAAGCACACGGGTCTCCTGACGCAAAGAAACAACCGTTGCCTGTAGTAAAATATATGAGTAGATATTATATGTGCGTCACTATCTGTGGTTGGATTTTTTTTATGTCTTTTGACCACTGCTTAGAAGAGCAGTGTGATTTCGCCAATTTCTACGTAGTAACTAAGACACGTTACATATTAAATTTTTGGTATAAATGTGCCTCTTCTTTTATTGGAATATATCCAGCACCTGAAACAAATACATATAGACGATACCATGTGGTTCGATTGTTAAACCGTATGTGCAAGTTTACCGACTACCCTACTCTCCGGACCGACAATGTCATTATGGCGATGGAATATATGAGGTTATTAACGATACTAATAATTATGTCATGTAAATATTAATATTATCAATCAGTATCTTACTTTGAAATTTTGTGTTTCTCATAATAGTTTTTATTTATTTCTGCTCTGCTTTTAACTTTCTTTTTTTCTTTCGGGTTGTTTCGTTTTTTTTTTCTCGCGATATTCTTTACATTTCTGTGCATTGCTTTTCTTTCTTGATGTTGCCACTGGTACATCAAAAGCTGATTCTTGAGATGATGTGCTATAAATAAATAAATGATTCGAAATATACCTGTTTCTAATAATAAACTATAATTATTAATAATAAACTTATAATAATAATAAACTAGGTAAAATATGTTTATATTGGCTGATGTCGCACACTCCTTGCTTTTGCGTTTTGTTCGTTGTTTTAATTATACAAAATTATTTCTATATCTTTCTCGCTTATTCACTCACAGCAACGCACACACAACGTACAACGTAGAATGGAGAGATAGAACTCTCTTTTTTACTGCACTTACAATAATACTGCACTTAAACTTTACGCATTAGAAAAATAATAAAAAATATCTTGCAACTTTTAATTTTTTACATGAATAATAAATGGGGCATAATATTGATCACTCACAACATCAAGTTGCAATGTTTTTATTACCTAAAATAAACTTATAAAATGACACGACGGGTCTATCTATGGATCTCTAATTGAAAGTTCCTCTAGCTTTTTGGTGGACGTTTGCTATTGTTAAAATATCTAGTTATCAAAGTTAATTATCAAAATATATATTATTATTCAATATAAAAACAGTACTTACTGTACATGTATTGACAGTAGGCACTATATATGTACACAAAATTTAAAAATATAATGTCCTATATCAAGAAGTGTCACGAATAAATCTTGTTACGCTTCGATTCCGCGTCTACCCTGCACACTGCGTGTACGGAACTTCGTTCCAATAAATATCCACAAATAACTTACTGATCATCACTATGTTCAACTTTTACTAAATCATTTTCAAACTCCATTGATTTGAATAAAACTCAAATATTCAAAAGTATACATGTAATATGTAAAAATAAGTAAATGTTGACGCTTCGACGCCGCCGCTCGAAGTGATATGGGGACGGACAGTGCGGGATCAAGCCGAGTATAAACGAAGAGTGTCGAAGGAAGCCGATGTGTCTATCGGCACGTGTGGTACTTGTGTGCAGCTGTGGAGCTGTGTTCGTACTGTGGTGAGGTATGTCTATATAAAGTCTTGTTACACTCTTCTTGTCCCCCTCCCACCTCGCTTCTTCCCCGCACAGTGTTCCCCTCGCGATAGGAAACTTCTATAAGGCAGCCGTTCTTCATAATATGCAAAACTATTTCTTTGCTATTCATTTTGGGGAATCTCTTTTTATTACAAAGGAGTTCAGTCTAATCAAAATTAATCTTATAAATATTATAAATGCGAAAGTTTGTATGTTTGTTTGTTAATTCTTCACGCAAAAACTACTAGACAGATTTGGATGAAACTTTACAATAAGATAGCTTATATATCACGATAACACATAGGCTACTTTTAATTGATCCCATGTTACTGTAGAGTAGGTATGTAGTGTGTAAAGAGCAGTACCGGATTAGCCATATAGTAGGAGGCAGCAAATGCTACGGGCCCTTGAAATGCCCCACGCCTGTGCCAAAAAAATACAATAATATTATGTAAAATATGAAATAGAAAATCTTTTTAGCTATTCTCAAAGTGAGCGTTGGCCACACTGTAATTACATAGGTATATTGCTATGCTACAAATTGGCAAGACCACAATACTTACAGAGGAATCCCTTAAGATTGTTTTCGACTCGAGTTTCTATAACCCAACCATGTAGAATAGTTTTCAAATGATAACCAATAAAAGGATAGTAAAATGGATACTTAAAATGATAAACCTTCTTAAAAGTCAGTGGACTCAGTCGTTCGTTCCTACCACAATACTCAAGTTTCTTCACAAACTAGTTAAAAATTTTCCTTATAATCTAAATATAAATACAACCAAAATATAAATATGTCAACGAAAACCAATGGTTACATTGGCTGATTTAGCATTTTTTGGAGGATTTTTTTGACATTACTATAATTAATATAGAAAATTATTTACTTCGAAATATTGGTTTGACGAGTGTTTTTTTCCTAGATTTGCATACATTAAATCACTATTTCAATCAGTAATGTAATTTAAGGGCAACTTATTCACATTTGCTACGGGCTCCGCGCCGGTTTTATCCGGCACAGGTAAAGAGGGTACCTATGTTTTCACGCAATAAGAATTATAAGTCGGAAAAAATTCTGCAGTTTGAAAGCTATCTGTGTTATTACAATAAGTTATTCACTCCGACAAAGCCTTGGCCGGAAAGCTAGTATTAATATAAAACTTGTTTTTAGGGTTCTGTATCCAAAGGGTACAAACGAAATTTTATTACTAAGAATCTGAACATCTTTCTGTCTGTCTCTCACCAGACTTGAAAATTACACGCGTCAAGCGTTTCTGTTGCCGTCATAATGACAAATACTACAAATAAATTAAAAAATATATATACAGGATGACAACAAACGACAAACGTGATTTTTTTTTGGCGTTTCTGTAGATAATGGTACGGAACCCTTCGAACGAATCCGACTCATACTTGGCCGGTTTTATTTTCAATCTATTTGAACTCTTTTTCACTATCTCATAACAAAACAAAAGTATCATGACTAATAGAATAATAGAATTTATATTTATTGTATACATAATTATTCGTGTACAAAAAAATAATGAAAGACAACTTTCTTAAAACAATTATTTTCACTTTCATCACATTTTTACAAGGAATTGAGGTTTGTGTGACGTCATCGTAAAAGTAAACAGGGAAAGTAATGACAGGAGCTCACTCATGAATTGACGAATGACGGAATGCGACCTGCGTCATTTGTCAATTTAAAAAAGTGGTCGACAGATTAAAAAAAATTTAAACGATTTCGATTTCTATAAACTACTGTAACTGCTTATTTTTATTATTGCTTTGCCCGCGACATCGTCCGCATTTTTATTAAATTACTATATACTCTACGCGGGGCCGCGTTGCGTTCAACTGACGCATATCCAGCCTAAGCTGAACCCCATTTAATGTCAATTAATTAGTATAAACTGAGATAGCTTCTTTATTTGTTAACCGATTTAAATTAAATAAACACTAAATGTCAGGTGAAGGCCATCACAACATATTTCTGAAAACTGCATCCAAATCGGTTAAGCCGTTTCTGAGAACAGAAGCCGTTTCAGATATACAGACATACATATAGATATACAGACATAAAGACACACCGACAAAGTAAAAAAACATTGTTTTGGGTTCTATTGCGGATGAAGTCCGTACATTATGTTTTTTTTTAAATAAATTTTCCAAGTAAAGACAGCGATCAGTTTTGTTATATGTATATATATTACTAGCGGCCCGCCCCGGCTTCGCTCGGGTGGTAATACAACCTATGTCACTCAGTGACAATTTTGCACTCTAATGGTAAAAAAAACTCAAAAAGCTACTGATAGGTTTTAAAAATAAAGAACAGTAGTTTTTGAGTTTATTTGTATAATAGAGATGTGAAGCAGTAATGTTCTTTACGGTGATTGACAATAAACTGCGGTACTTCTATGTATATTTGTTTTAAATACGCATTAACAGGCAAAATTGACGGAAATCTGCAGAGAATAAAACCACAATTGCTCGCCCGGAAGTTTATATTTTGCAATAACTTCATTTTTTTTTTTCATTAAGTGTAAAAGGCGATTTTGATCTATGTTAAATATACAAGTACCTGGGTGACCGAGTTTTTTTTTAGCAAGTACATCATGTTTTTTTGGCATAATATTTAATTATAGGTAACTGTGCAAATTACTTGCCGATGAAATATAAACAATATAAACAGATAAAAAATGAAAGAAACAATCGGATAGAGATTTGAACCCAGGTTCGTAAATAGTTGCGAAATTATTAAGCTTAATATTCTAATAATATTTTAGGAGGTTTTTATTTAATGAAAACACGATTAATGACCGTTTTCAATAACCTGTTAACGATAACCCAAAACAATGTTTTTTTGTCTGTATGTACGTAATATGTTTGTTTATTTGTATACCTGTATAACTGTATGTCTGTTTGTCTGTATATTTGTGCACGCTAATCTCAGAAATGGCCTAACCGATTTGGATACAGTATTCAGAAATATGTTGTGTTTATTTTATTTAAATCGTTTAACAAATAAAGAAGTTATATCAATTCATATCAATCACATATATGTGCCAATGAAAAAAAAACCTTGGTATCATATCAAACTGATGTTAAATGAGGTTCAGCTTAGACTGCGAACTTGTCAGTTGAGGTGCTATAGTTTTTACATTAATATACACGTAGGGTACTTTTTGCGAAAGCAAAATCTACGCATACGAAGTCGCGCGAACAGCTAGTAATGAATATAACTGCAGTTACATATAATATGTATGTAATTCAAAAACTTAATAAAATATTATGTTTTTCTTCACGTTCGTTATAAAGCGGTTAAAGACCTCATTATAAACTTAAGCTTATAAAGCAACTACACTCATCTATATTCATTTGTTTCTTAGTTCATAATTATTTTAAACACCACGTTTTTAACCGACTTAAAAAAGGGGTTCTCAATTCGGTTGTATGTTTGTTACGTGGTAACTCAGTCAATTCCAAACCTTCCTAAATGGGTTTTGATGATTATATTTGGTAAGTGAGGTCATACTTCAAAGTACCCATATTTTATGGCAATAAGTTCAGTGTTTATTTAAATGTCCACAAAAACAAAAAAAGTCACTCACAGGGGCGTTAGGCCTGGTGTGTAATACTACCTACCTACCGGCTATCCTACCCTCCGGATTGGTTTCCAACAAGACCACTGGTGGTAGAGTGCTGTGCAGCAACTCGCCTGGGTAGGGATCCACCACCCCACCTATTCCTGCCGCCATAACGACATTTTTTTGTTCCGATTTGGAGGGTAGGGTAACCGGTAGACTTGCACATCAGGCCTAACACCCCGGTCACAGGTCAGTGACGCACCTACGACATCTATTGTGTCTATAGACCACGGTTGTCTCTTACCATCAGGACACCCGTGTGCCTGTTCGCTGTCTTATACCATGAAAAAAACAGTTGGAGTGAAAACAAAATTAGAGTGTTTGTATATAATATTAAAATAATCACTTTTTATTAAACTCACATGTATGTTTACAAGGTGTACATATACCATAACAGTATTTTTTTAGAATTTTTGTGTGTCTGTTTGTACCCGCTAATATCTGAAACGACTGCACTGATTTTGACTGAACTTTCACTGGCAGACAGCTGATGTAATAAGGAACTGCTCAGGCTACTTTTATTTTAAAATTTTATTTTGTAAATGTATAAAATAAAATAGTTGAATAAAAACGCAGACGAATTCGCGAGCACAGCCAGTATTGTATATATTTTTATACGCCATGGTTCTATTATTCTCTGCTGAACTTAAGTTTTACTTATTTGTGTTATAAGTTATAACACAAAACGTTAGCTATCCAAAACCATAAAATATAACAGATAAAATATCCTTCATTCACAAACTAAACTAAAGCCTCGTCCTATTCTCAAAATACGACATTGTTTAAAAATAATGATTTCTTTTATGGTTTTCCTATAACTGATACGTGATAATAATAACAATGAACCTTGTCGCTATCCGTCTACACACACAGAGACATGTCTGTATAATGACGATAGTCTCATTTTTACCTGCGCGTGCGTCTGTCGTGCTCCGTGAAAGCCTCAGTGCTGATCTGGCGGCCGAAGTGACCGCATGCGCTGCCGATGATGAGGCAGACATTGTGACTTAAGTGTGGTGAGTGTGATATAGCAAGGTGCTGGTGCATTAACCTCAACTCCTCATAGTGCATAACCGGATTTTTAAATTTGGAACGCCCCGCGGCGTGTAAAAGGTTTGTTTTTTTTATATATTTTTTTCTAATTTAGACGTATGCAATATTTGGTATGAGCCAAGAGATAAGGTAATGTGAAAGTTCCGACGATCGATCGTCGAGTTCGAAGAGTCAGTAGTTCTGACATACTTTTGGTTCAGGTGTGTAGTTAGCAGGTGGGTGTGGCCATTGCCGGACCAAAATTCCACTCTCTTAAGACGGCTTTCGTACGGTTAAGCAACTTTCTTTAAATTTTATGAAATGTAATTATTACATGTTGACGATCTCTGTACCTTGAATTAGATATTTCTCGATAGGCAAGTAAGTTTTGAATAGCGCCATAGGGAAGACATCAACGCGTTTGAACTGTACCGTTTGCAGTTAAAATATTCTGAAGATGATATCACTGCCATGAAAACGAGTTTTTATCAAATGTTCCTTGGTTTTTGTTACTAAAAAAACGTAGTAAGATGTAACTTTAATGTTTTTTTTAAATATCTTTAAAGATATATTTAGTTTTTTAATACATGTTTATCAAAAAATTTAAACAAACTTTTCAGCAAACACCTCGAGTCTCCTACTTTTAAAATTAAAATAATTGAATGAAATAAAATTTGATTTCTATTTTTAGATCGCATTAAAAAGTGATTTAATATACAGACTACATTTTATTTTAATTATTTATTTTTTATTCTAAAATGTTATGTATAGAGGAATAACTTTATAAAAGTTAATATTAGAATATTATTGGAAATAATATCCTTAAGGCTGCAATGATAAAGGAAGATACAAAAGTTTACAATATCGGCATATCCTATTATAATGTTGGGAGGGTAAGTTAGCCAGTAAACTTACTAACTTAAGTAAAGTTCATGAAATTCCTGGCCTGAGTTTGTAAATTTATGTAAAATATTTATTTTATAGATAGACTTATCAGATGATAAACGCTTTTTTACCATCTGTAGGCGATTTGTTTTATTAATCATAAGATATTCTGCCTTTTTTCACTAACTACAAAGATTGTTGTATATAATGTCTACAAAACTAAAAAGATCTTTTGGTTTTTCAAGAAAACGTCAAAGAGTAAACGTTAGTTTTAATAAGAAGAGTTTATTTGTAAACAATATTTAGCAGTAAGGTAAACGAGGACAAAGAAAACTAGAGTTTGTAATACAAAACCAAAGAGATACGTGTGTTTTTTTGAAAAGAACGCCAGAAAGGATACGTTTGTTTTATATAAAAAGTTCATCTGTAAGTGTTACAAAAAGGTAAACGAGGACAAATGAAACCTCGAGGTTTTTTTTGTAATAAAACCAAAGAGATGATTGTGGTTTTTTGAGAAAACTTTAAAGAGGAAAGACTAGTTTTAATAGGAAGAGTTTATCTGTAAACAATAGTTGGCAAGTAAACGAGGACAGTGTGTTGTAAGGCATCTTGCGTTATAACCGGTCCCTCCCCCCTCCTCGCATTATTCAAGTCTTCCCCACCCCCGTTTCCTTTAACGGACGTAAAAATAAAATTATACCTATTTATTTTATAAATGTTATATAAGTACCTTATACATACTAAAGATCACAGAAGCTCAAGTTATATTCCTGACAAGGTCATTTGCTAGATGAATATAGAAATATCTTCACGCTTATATCCCGGAAGCGGAAGGTAGAGGTGTCACTTATATCCCATCGCCTTTGTAGTTGAGCGTAGGCGGTTTATGGCTCGGTTCCAAGATAGAGCAACTTGTTCCAAGAGTTTTTTCAGTTTATCTAAAAAACGTAACTTTGTTAGAGATTAGATTTTTGACCGATATGGCCATTATTCGTGTTTTTATTGAATAAAAATCTCCTACAATATCATTAGAATACGAAGCTAAATTGTGTCACTATTTACGAAGTTAGAATAGCTCGGTCGGGAAATTGGGCGACTCAAAACACCTAAATCCCGGATTCAAATCTCGCTCCTATTGTTTCTTTTATTTTTTTTATCTTTTTATATTATTCATAAGTATATCATCAGCAAGTTACTTGCATAGTTATAAGCAAATATTATTACAAAAAACACGATGTACTAAAAAAAAACACCAAACTAAGCTCGGACATCTAGGTACTTTACATTTAAATAAGTATATTTTTATCTTTACAACTTATAATTAACTTAAATAAACCTGTGGTGGGCCAAAGGTATGACGAAAAAAGAAGTTTCTACTCCCTTAAAATCCTAATTATATTATAAATGCGAAAGTGTGTTAAGTATGGATGTGTGTTTCTTACTCTTTAACGACCAAACTACCGGACAGATTTAAATGAAATTTTACAGTAATATAGCTTATACATGAAAATAACACATAGGTGACCTTTTAACCGACTACATTAATAAGAAGGTATGTTTTTAAACAATAATTATTCTGAGTCGGAAAAATCTACCCTTTAAAAGTTAAATATGTTATTAAAATAATTCACGAGGGTAAAACCGCGGGCGGAAAGCAAGTAGGTATATTATAAAGACGCAAAATATTTCAAAATTCATAATAACTTATCGGGAAGTAATCATGTTTTAAAGAGTTGTCCCTCATTTTTGAACATAGGATCCGGTTTCTTACTTATTTCTTCACACTAACATTGAATGTACTGGTTTACTTACATACATATCTTCAAACCAAGTCAGAGAGTGTCACGATTCCTGCAGACTTGACTATCTTCCTCCACATTCATCACTCTCTTCATACTAAAACGACCGTTTCGGAAACTCTTGACACCACCCTCGGTTATCAGACTAGTAATTTGATCGTGGAATGTCAGCCTAGGTCTCTCCGGGTACCTACAGCTAGGTATAAATTACCAATTATAACCCTTCGCTTGTATATGTTGCCAATGGATAAACTGTGTGAAATTCTCGAAATCAGTTGACAGATCAGAGACATGGAAATATTAATGTTACGGTGAATTTGCTAAACGTGACAAAATGATGAACGTGACGTGAGATTTGCCAAAGTGATAAACGCCTAGAAAGTATTTTCACCCGACTGCAAAAAGATAATATTGCAAAGTCAGCAGTTTTGTAAATTATAAGATGTGACTTCTTAAAACTACCATTATTAAGTGATTCTGTGATAACCTTCTAGAAAACTAAAAAAATGCAATTAATACAGTGATTCCCAAGTTGTGTGCCTAAAGGATATATGAAAACTTAACTTTTTACTTTCTTTTTAAGACTGCCTTATTATTTGTTGTCCAGAAAAAAATCAAAAAATTGCGTTTATGATAAATATTTGTATCGTTTTTTAGTAATGTAGCGGCGACAAAATTACATTAAATCATATCAAATGTTTTAAATTATTAGAGTACAGATAGACTGACGGTCAGCGAAATCTTAGTAATAGTTTACGTTTTTACCCTCAGGGTACGGAACCCTAAAAATTGTCAAAACCTTATGAAATCATTTGTAGTGTGTATCTTTATTACATTTAAGTTGTTTTAAATAAAATAACACCGAGTCTTAATTGAAAAATGAAAAAAAATAGTTTTAAAAAGAAAAAAAAAATTGGAGACGATGAATGTTGATAGCTGAAGTAACTAGTAACAAAAGATCTACATTAGATTGCGAATAATTTTAACATATTATTTTTGATAATAATCATATGATTAATCTCAACAGTGTATTTAGAAGCGTGTGGAGACTATTCCAAAGATAACAAGAGCTTAAGTAATGTTACCAGTCCTAATATGATTTCGAAACTTGATGACATTTAGGCGTTCGATTGTAATTTATTATTTTAATTAACAAACATGTTGTCCTTCACCTAAATAAAATTGGGCTGCTTTTGTCCCACATATTAACTTAATAAAATAAAAAAATCACATCCAACTAAATATAACTTAACTTTGTAATATTTTAAAACAAATTATTTTTATAATAAGTGAGTTGTGTAATAATTTTTTTTCATTAACATTTACAAATGAAGTATGCTCCTGTAGTGAATTAAAGTAATACTGATTATTATAGTGGCAGGTTCTTCCCTACTTTTGGATTATAGGTATTTAAAGGAAATCAAAGCCTCATCTCGGAAACGCACCATTAATTTCTTTATTAGTAAGATGCATTTCTTACTATCAGAAAGTTCGTCTGAGAGACACAATCAGAATTCGCCTGAATGTAATCAGACCCATAGGTTAGTCTTATCAATATATTAAACTATAAACTATAGTAGTCAAAAATCAAATTTAAACTCTAAATATCAGTCATATTTTTATATGACTATAGCCCATGCAGCTAAAGCCATTCAAAAAGCATACTATTGCTAATTCACTCTAAACTGGACAACCTTTCTTTCCGCGAGTTTAGTTGATAAATATTATTTATTTATTCGTCCCTTTAATGGAACAGGTTAGGGCCCTTGGCCATGCTACCTCGTCTGTCGTAAGACTACTTCTGGGTTTAGGTAAAACGGTAGCATCCTTACCTAAGCTCATCGAGTGAGATTTGGCGGCATCGATACACTAATTTCTTCATGAAAACTTCACTTGTGCACTTTAACAGAATAAAATTATACAAAATTCCACCAAATTTGGCTATTTTTACTCAATATGTACACGAAATTCTATAATTATGAAAAAGCTGCGTTCCCGATCCCGCCAAAACTCGAGTTTTGTTGAGTTGACAAAGTCAAAACAAGCCGGCTAGATTATAATGATAGATTGGATATTGGAGATATATCTTAATTATGAGTGTAAACTCCTGATAATCATATCAAATGTTTTAAATTCTTTATATTTTATACGATTTATATGCATATATTTAATCGAATAGTACTATAAAATCAAACCTGCATATCAGGCTTATAAATTGACGTTAATATGACATTTTAAGTAAATGTCTTAGTTCTTGGAGTAGCTCATCAGAATTCCTCTACCCCCGCATGACTGCTCGTGTGTATCGCAAAGTTGCCAGATAATTGCGCGATATTGCCCCACCGTGGCCGCATTATTGAATCGTGAACATGACTTATATATCAACATTCGATTATTTTCCGCCTGAACGTGATAATATCCATCTTTAGGATGTATTTTGTGGAGCTGTGATGTTTTATTTTTTGGATCACAGTATAAATATGTTTGTAAAAGAAAATTTTTGAGCCTTAAAAATTTTGGCTATTTGTTTTTGGGTTTTGATGTTTCTTTTTTATAGTATAAGACGGCGAACAGGCACATGGGTCTCCTGATGGTAAGAGACAACCGTGGCCTATAATCACCATAGATGTTGTAGGTGCGCCGCTGTCCTGTGGTCGGGCTGTTAGATCTTATGTGCAAGTCTACCGGCTTCCCTACCCTCCCGACCGGAACTGGACAATGTCATTGTGGCGGCAGAAATAGGTAAGGCGGTGGATCCCTACCCGGGCGAGTTGCTGCACAGCACTCTACCACCAGTGGTCATGTTGGTAGTGA
>DVZL01003633.1:0-13765 GCA_018236625.1 Lasaia peninsularis
AGGTGGTAGAGTCTTTCAACGACTCGCCCGGATTGGTACCACCGCCTTACCTATTCCTGCCACAATAGCGCCAAAGCTCACCATTGTCGTGTTCTGGTTTGGAGGGTAGGGTAGCCTGTAAACTTACTCATGCAAGAGGTTTACCATCCCAGCCTCAGGTTGGCAACGCACCACTTCCATTTCATCCGTCTGCTTGTTGGTCTTCCAATATCATAAAAAAATACTAGTAACGATACATTTATTTACTTCGATGCGGATTGATAATTTACATTGGTCGATGAAAAAAACGATTTTTTTTAAAAAGTAACATTAGTGGCTGAAATTTAAAATCTACAAATTGGCAACGTTAAATATTTTTAATAAGGCTTAAGTGTATTTCATATTATTTTTTTAATTATTGCAATAAAAAAAAATAATAATAAAAAAGTACTTTTATTATTCTATTGGAACCATTAGTGTCTTAATTCTGTGTCAAATGTTATCTGGAACCATCCTTTCAAATTTCCACTTTTCTTACAAAACAATTGGTATACATTATTTTTCTTGAAATGTTGAGTAGAAAACAAAATAGACATTTAACTATCAAGCAGCAGGGTCAAAGTACTCTACTAACCCTTTTGAGATCTTGCAGCTCCTTTTCCAGCAGCCGAAGAGACTTGTCGCTCGCTCCGCCGGCGTTGCTCTCTACTTTCGCTGTCGTCTTCTCTTTTTTCGCCGGAACTGAATTGACAAATATCAACATTTTAAAGGATTTGGACAAAATAACGAAATTCATATATATATTTGTATAATTCTTTATGTGTTGTTTTGCATTTGTAACATATTTAAAGACCACATAATCCAATAACTACAAATATTAATTGACAAGGCTTTTTTATATTCATTATTTATCAGATATCTTTCTGCTATAGCATAGTGACGTACTGCATCTTAGAGGTACTCGCGACATACTGATATGTTGCACAATATTAGTCATTTGTAAACACTCAATAATTTTAAAATTTATTCCTGTAAACCAATACGGGTTTGATACAAAAAGAAATTGCTTGTTTGTGTGGAGTTAACGCACGCTTAAAAGGTTATTTATAATAGAATATTTATTATCACGTACACAAAAAAAATGCCTTAACATGTACGTACACACACAAGCACAAACACGCACGCACAAACACGCACGCACGCACGCACACGCACGCACACAACTGAAAAAACTTTACTCAACACCAAATATATACTAATAAAGAGGCCAATCATGTCTCACCTTGTTCGACGGCTTCTCGGCCCAATTTCCTTTTAATTTCTTCTGCCTTGCGAAGAATACTCAATTTCTGTGATAATAAATTTAGGCACATAAAACAATTTTAGTGGTATATTTATATATTTTGTAGTAAAACAAACTTTGAATACGTAAAACTAAATTACCTGCATTTCGTTAGATTTAAAGTCCACTTTCCCGGGTTGTTCCTTGTGCGTTACTGTCGACACAACCGCTTTGGATTTTTCAACTTCCGGTTTAGCTGATGGCTCTTTTCTTAGCATGGCCAAAGTATCGACCGTCGACAACTCTGTGTAAGTAGCTTCTGTTTCGCTTTCTAAAATTAATAAAAAATATATCATTTTATATTCATTTATAAAATGATATTTTATAAATGAATTTAATATAGGCTATCCAACAACCAAATTCCGTCACGATCGGTACAGTAGTTTTGGAAGGAATCACGGCCGTGATACTGGCGGACCGACAAACAGACAAAAATTCTGAAAATATTAAAAATGTGTTCTGCTACCCGGTAACTTACCTAGGCCTATTTCTATTGAATATATAAAATAATTATATTGTTCTTTTTTAATATTGGTCAAGTGATGTTGCTTTCCTGCAGGATTTTTTTGAAATATCGGGATAAAAGTAGATTATGTCCTTTTACAAGACGTTACGGTTTTGGCTATTTTGACGCAAAAAAGGTAAAAAATACACATTCACATTTTTTATGATATGAGTAGGATTTTGGGCTATTTGTGAAACTTTCAAAATTTAGAATGCCCTTTTTACATATAAAGATAATATAGCATATTAAATTCGTACAATAATAGTTAATCTGTAGTATTAAACTTTAAAGCATATTGATTAAAAAATAGCGCACACAAAATAGTGTTTTAAATTCCAGTTTCAAATACGCCCAAATATATTTAATTGCTTTATTAAAATCGCGGGTTTGATTGTTAATTTTATTATTTTTTCGTTATCACTTTGTTATTGTTGTTAGTTTTGTTAATTGTTGCCTTAATTTTATAATGGGCCCAGCAGAAGACGAATAATAGTAATATCATTATTATTCCTATTTCTATTCGTCTCCGGATGCTTACAGCCAATCCTTTGCTAATAAGTTACTAAATATTTACAAAAAATAATACTTTTTCTCCTTTGGACCAAATGTTGTCAACCCCTGAACATTTGTTTACATAATTTATAGCTTCTTATGACGGGCACTATATAAAAACTCGAACATCATTCGCCATTAACTCGGCTGGACTGGTGACTGGCTGGCTGGTCCCGGACCTCTGTAATACTAGTGCCCGTTGTACTTTAGATTGGATGTTACTATCACAAGATACATGTCGGTCTCGGTTTACGTTAGTAATACGACATTACATAGAGCTATGGCTTATGGGGTGATGTATACTTGTTTTTACTACCACAAAACCTGTCCCAATGGACCCAATCAAAACGAGGACATTTTCTTAAATCGTGAATACTTATTATGTTTAATGTGTACCTTCAGAGTATGTGTTTTCATTTTTGTATTCCATCTCCTCTTCTGTATTTTTTGTAATCTGTAATGGAATATGTTCAGTCAGTACTTTTATGTAACAAAACTCTATACCGTACGCACCTCGAACTTTCTTTGGGAAAGGGCAACAATTAATTATATGGTCCCACGATTAATAAATAATCATTTAAATATTGATACGAGAGGTAGAACAACAGAGTGTAACATCAAACGGATTCCTAAAAATAATATGATAAAATGTGTGGTAAAATTCAATATAATGTAAACAACGTCAACATAGGTTTAGGATAATTACAAATATAGCAAGAAATAGGTAGAGTCTTGAACCGGTTTTATGTTTTAAATTTTTTTTAGTGTGTAAATTTTTAACACTAAATGGGTTCTGAATGTAATGAATTGATAAAATATTAAATGTATTTATTTTAATAACACTAATGTATTTTAGGTTATCGCTGTGAAAAATCATTATATATCAGCGTTGTTCTGATCTCCTTTGAACAATTACTTAGATTGATACAATTCTCAAGCTCTAATCAAGCGACAAGCTTTAACGTTATATAAACTGAGTCGTGACTGGTGACGTTAAAACAAAATACTCAGTTTTAAAGGAAAAATATATATATAAGTTTGCATTATGAAAAAGACTTGACTCTTAATTTATTATTTACTCATTATCATTATCAGTAAGAGAGCATTAAAAATATCTAGTCCACCATTTGGATTTAGAAATCGACACGAATGGCCATCCAAACTGAACGTGCTCACAATTGTTCGGTTTAATTGGTTGAATATATCTGATGCTAAATTGAGTTGCAAGACTCCACCCAAACGTATATACGTAAATTGCAACTTCAATACAACCTTTACTCCGATGAATACTGCATCCTTAACACAAACATACTATGTATAAGGAAATAAATCATGATCAGTAAGTCCGTAAGTTTGGCCATATCTCAATGTACTATACTGTAGCACAATCGGCTAACTTGTGTATGAGGTATAACAATACGAGCCCCAGGTTGGCGAACTACCATTAACATCTTAGGTCTTCACTCCCGGTGTGTATTTCTAGTTTACATTCCAATATTATAGTTGTAAGATATTGTATTAATCTTAACAAATTAAAATTATAATACTTACGATGAAATTATCCGGCTTTTTAATTTCTATGATCATGTTATTTTCATCCAATTCTTTGACTGAAAGGAAACGACATTATATAAATATATAATAAATTTGTAATAAAGTAAGAAAAAAGGAATTTACAATTAATAATGAATGAAAACACTAGCGTCATTTCTTTAAATGTTTTTTAAAATTTTAAAAAATTATCTTTGGCAGCATTAGGGCTGTGTTTTTACAAATATTTATTTTATGTTTTAATTTTGACATATTGATCAATTATTGTACGACATAAAATGGCGAAATAGATTAGTCCTTTTCTTTAATGTAACACCTTATGAAATGACCCTACTTCCTGTAATAAATGATTATTATTATTAAACCGTAAACACATTACTCGTGTCATTATTCATTGTTGAACATTTCTATTTGACTAAACTCTCAATTTAAATTTGAAAGTAGAATGTTTGCTGCCAATAAAAAGTTTAATCATACTATAATAATTAAACAGTAAAATTGAGAGTTTAAAATTAAGAAAATTATTAGTAGCTGGACCCGGACAATTTTATTTATATAAATTGAATTTTGGCAGTGGGAGAAAAATATAAAATAACACATTTTTCGACAGTTATTGCTGTAGAAGTAGCGGAAAGAACTTGCTAAAGTCTTGCCTCATTTAAAAATTGAAAATCACTAAGTGCCTACAAAAACAAATATAGAAGTTCTTATATTATTGTTTGAAGTTATATTAAATACGTACCATTTATATTATTCTCATCATCTTCTTCACCGTCCATTTCCATTTCTGATTCAATCTGTCCCATTTCCTGTGTATAAGACATTTCTTTTAGACTTTGTAACTAAAGAGGTACCCAAAACGTAAAAACAGTACCGTCTGTCTGTCTGTATTTCAAGAACTGCGATAGCTAAACAGTTGAAATTTCACAGATGTATTTCTGTAGCCGCTATAACAACAAATACTAAAAAAATAAAGTAAATATTTAAACGTCATAAAAACGTAAACAATAAGTTTCCCAAAAAATAAAATAGATGTCGTTATTGTCAATTCATAATTTTGACAATAAAGATAGACACTGCGGTATTATTAGACTGAATATTTGAAATATAGTATTATTCATGTAAACAAATGATACTTAAAGCTGAAAATTAAATTATTTTTGTACCAATAATAATTAAAATTTCGTGGGTTCCGTGGGAGAGGAAAAACTTAAAATCTACATTTGAACACAAAGCAAACGCAATTTATTGCTGTTTTTGTAGTTGATAGATATAGTACGTTACCCTTCATGTGCGAATGTGCCTCGCACTGGACCGATTTTTTTAACACACATCCTTGCCCTATAGACACCATAGATTTTTTAGGTGCGTCGCTGTCCTGTAGCGGTAACATTAGGCTTGATGTACAAGTTTACTGACTACCCTACTCTCCGGGCCGGAACAAGACAATGTCATTATGACAGCAGGAATGGTTAAAGCGCCAGATAGGGTACCCGGCAAGCTACCGCACTCTGTACATACATACAATCATAGTAGTCAAAGAAGTTGTAAGGTTTAAAATGTCATGAAATACATACATGCTGGAGTTCCTCCTCGTGGGCGGTCAGCAAATGGATGTCCAGCTTTTGTTTGGTAGTGTACACTAGCTCGCAGAAGTCGCACATGTACTGCGTACCTGGAGATCATTATTTATAGATAACATATTAGTAGTACCATTTTGGCCTCCTCGAACGCTACTACACTTAAAATACCATACGTCGCCCACGTATGGTCGACATTTGTAGGTTTCGTAGGATCGATGGTGACGAACGGGTCTATTTCAAAACATTATTTCATTTGACAACAAAGACACAGTCTAGGTGGATTGGTGGTCGGCGCTATGGGCTTTCATGTCAGTAGTCCAAGTTCGAACAATCATACGATAAACGAGAGGAACTGAATTCGACTTAATTTAGGATCGGGCGTGACTTAACTTTTGTGTAAAAATTGGCGCCTTTGTTCAATTCCCCAAATCAATCGCTACAAAACGGAATAAAGCCGGGACGAAGAAGTATAATAAATTTTAAAATTTGTAAGTCGACGGTCGCCTCTCCGAACGAAAACTGTAATCGATTAAAATCTATTTAGTTCATAAGCGATCCAGTAATATTTCATTTAGATCTAAGCGATAAAAAGCGTGGAAACATACAATTTAGATATTAATTGCAAACGAATTTAGTGGAGCAATTATCAACTAGGCGGTGTGTGTGTGTGTGCTGACCGTTGACGTGGGACTTGATGTGCGCGGTGACGGCGTCGACGTCCCGGAAGGTCTCCTGGCAGAGCGGGCACGTGAGGTCCTGCGTGGCGTGCACGGCCGAGTGGTAGATGAGGTCGTCCTGCGCCGCGAACGTGTCGCCGCACTGCTCGCACCGGTACCGCTCGCTCTCCTCGTCCTCCACGCCCTCCGCCCCCTCCGCCGCCCCAGCCGCCGCGCGTCCCACGCCCCGCTGGTGCTTCAGGCGGAGGTGTCTGGAAACACGGAGGTGTCAGCGAACGCTTTCTCGCTACGTAACAATCGTCTCCGAATGATGGGAGATGATTATGTTGGTCGTTTCTCGTTGTAAACGTCGGGTGAAATTTTCAAATTTTTTATCTGTTCGAATAAAAAACGCCTCCACCGTTTCAGATTTCGACTATCACTTAAATGCCTCATCGGCTTTGTTTTCTACGACGTCGACTAATTTAACTTTCAACATAAATTTTAAATTTAATTGTATCTCAAGTCTTACCCAGAAGGCTGCCGCATAGAGTGAAATCGTTGAGCCATTGACGTCAATATATCAATTATGAGCGACATATACAAATGCTTTCCACTTAAAAATATGATTGTGCCATCGCAGTCTTGTATATGGGTACGGACGTCCATTCTCGAGTTATAAGAGATATTGATGAATCCGATTTACCTAGTGTAATGATGGGATTTGGTGAAGCTCTTGTTGCAATACTTGCAGGGATAAGCCCGCTCGCCGGCGTGACTGCGAACATGTCTCGCCAGTTTTCCGACTGTACTGAAGCCTGGACGAAAGAAACCACACACAATTGATCCACAAATACTTCTATGAAACACACAACATAGTTATCGTATATACACCTTTGGACATTTAAGACGTGTCTTAAAAAATATTTATATGCGTTGGCAATTTGTTTCGCACACAAGATTAAATACTTTTACTTTTTTAAAATTTTCTGTTTTATACAATACTAAAACTAAATTTAAGGTTGTTGACTATGAACAAATAGTTTCAAACAAATAGCTCGATAGCATTCAACTTAATTATAGTTTCTGCCAAGCAAATAGCCACGTATTTACGTAAGTTTCGTTCACACTTTAGAAATTTACTTAACATTCAACAAGTATTCTGATCGACAGTCACTCAATTGACTGAATCAATGCAATAAATTTTACAAATTCAGTTTTAGGGTATGAAAAAATATTAATCTGCAACTCGTTGCTAAATGATATATTTACATATATTTAGTCTCTAAAATTAAAACTGCATAATTAACTTAAGTTAACTTGATTACTTGTCAACTAAATAAGTGTAAATTAGTCATAATATGTATGTAGTTTTCACAAGCGTTACCCAACCAGGTAATAGTATCAGTAGTTTTACTTTTGACAGTAGGTAAATAATTATTATACCTCATAAGACAATGACGATGTTTAAATGGTAAAAAATTACAGCACAATATAAATATGTATTATTAAATGTCAGAAGTAAAATAATAGAACTAGGTTTTACAAAAAATATTTTTTAACAAAAGATTTAAATAATATCAATAGTAATAGTCTAATGATATGTGCGTTTGTTCATAGCTCTTATAGTATATTTATGGTTTTATTCCCTAGACTCACGCTCAGGGCAGTACTTGCAGTGAAAGCTCAAACGCTTCTTGTTGTGAACGGTTTCCGAATGTCGCTGTAAGCCATGGCTGTCGCTAAATCTGGAAATACAAACATTTAACTCAACTTTACCAGTCTTGAAACCAACTCTCAGGACAATGTATTATACCGCGATGGATTATTATCTATTTCACGATATCTAGGGCCATATGTTATTTAAATACGTTTTGAATAATGCACCACGAGAAAATGATCGACATGACTGACATCGAATGACTTTCAATCCTAATTGTGAAAAATCGTTGGCAACCATTATAAACCATTTACATACGAACAAATTTATATAAATACAAGAAGTAGTCAAAAGTAAAGAATGAGTTAGTTAAAAGACATTTTAAGATGCTACATAAGTTTCAGGTTCTCCTACTTCACGAACAAGGGCATACAAATATTAATTTAATCATTAATGAGATATCATTCACATTATATGTCATATAAATTGTTTTTTTTTCTTTTAAATTAATTACATACAAATAAAAACATATTATGAAATTCATTATCCAATAGTTTTAGATATCAGAAAATATATAGATAGACTATAAAATGCATTTTTAGTTACAAACTCACACATAGTTTCTGTCAATATTAATAACATACCTACATATAAGATTATTATGAAATATTTGTATTTAAAATAGCGATGTACGGTTTACAATTTAAGTGTTGATCAAGCTCTACTCCAAGAAAACGAAAATGTTCTACTACTTCAATTACTATACTAAATTGTATAATAGTGAGTTGTAATGATTTTGTACGATAGTTTTTGTATTCCAAAATTTTAATCTTATTTATGTATTCTATAATGATTTAACTCAGATGTCATAAGAAGTGCTTGTCTATGTGAAATGAATCCCACGAAAAGTTCATTACATCAGTCATTTTATAAAGTTAATCATCTTATTTTTTTTTTAATTCTGAAAAAAATTGGCCAAGTCAAATCAACTTACTATAAGATCTGACATTTTTAAATAACAGCAATAATTTGTCTTTTTGTGGCCAACCGTAACTTTTGTATTAAACTTGTAAATTTTTTAATCTAGGTTTTGATGGGATACCATTACTTTTTTTTATGGTATGAGACAGTGATGCTATGAGGCTAGTGCTGGGGGTTGTTTGCCGGAGGCCGGCTAGCGCAGGGGGAGGGCGCCGGAGACCAGCTAGCAGAGGGGGAGGATAGCCGGTAGACTTTCATAAACGGTCTAACAGCCCGACCACAGACAGTGTCGCACCTACAACATCAATTATGTCTGTAGGCTACGGTTGTCCCTTACCATCAGGAGACACGTGTGTTTGCTTGCTGTCTTATCTCATAAAACATGTCGGTCATGATAAAATTACTTACTTTTTATCACATACGGGGCAGGAATAGCGACGAGGTGCTTTCAAGTGTCGCTTTTGATGTGCTTCAAATTGCTCCACAGATAAGAATGAAGCAGGACAAAAAGAGCACACATGCTGAGGCAAATCTGAATGTACCATCTAAAATGTTACAATAAAAGTGAAAATATAACACTTAAAGGACGATATATAAAATATACATTTATTAATACATAGTGATGAAGACTCCTCGTCTTCATCACCAAATCTGTTCAGTCCTGATTAAGATAATTTTTCTTTCCACTTACCTTTTCATGTCGTTTTAGCAATATGAGCCTTTTGAATTTCTTGTCACAAGCCACACATTTAAAGGGCATTTCGGACGAGTGTCTCAACTGGTGAGTGGCCAGGTCGTACTTGCTAAAGAACTTACTGAAACATGAAAGTAAATTATAAAATGTAACTTTGAACTTCATCGATTTAGGTGTTTTAAACCATGCAATTGGATGGTTAAAAATGATTTACTAGTTCCATGATTGTATTTCAAAATATTTTATTAATTTTTTACCGTCCTGCCAGTCGTTATCGTCCTAAGGAGCATACAATTGCATGGTAAACAAATAATCATTCATTAGTTATTACATTTCAGATGACAATCACCGACAAACAACTAACTCCAAAATGATGCTTTTTTTAAAACTACCTAATAAGAATTAACATTTAATATTATGTTAAAACGCCATCGTATCCGAGAGACGGCTAGAGTTTTTTTTTTAATTTAGTTTAAGATTAATCTCATTAAAAATATAATGATATGATGTTGGTTTTCTTAGACATTAGTTACTTACTTTGATTATAAATATTGTAGTTTAATTTTTATTGGATTTCCAAAAAAACTTTGGCCATCCATCCCGGGTTTACTCTATATGAATACAAAAAATATTCGCAAGAGTACTTACGCATCACATTCGTTGCACTGAGTTGTCCTGGCCCTATGTTTTTGCATCTTGTGCAAGTCCAGCAACTGCCGCAGGGGATACGTACAGTCGCACTCATCACACGGCCAACATCCATCTTCTAACCCCTGTCTTTCTGACATTCTATCGTTTTCTCCACCTGATTCAGGATCTATGACGATAATGAACGTAAAATCTTACATGTTCATATATAACCTATTAGAATAATAACGAAGAAGCTATCAACTGAAATCTGGACAAGCAAAACAATCTACACCCATACAATTCACCTAAATAAAAAACATTTGACTGGGAAAAAAGGCAAGGAATCATTTTTTTTATTAAAACTCAAAAGTTATTGATCACAGAAGTCACATTAAATGATTATTTTACAAAAATTTAAAAATCAGATATAAGATTTTAAAAGCTCATATCAACTAAGCAGTTTAACATTGTTATGGGACAAATAAGTTTAATAGTTTAAATATGTAATTACAAAACATAATGTAATAAGTGAAGGTAATAAAAAACAACCTACCTCAAAATTTTACACTATCACTCATCACATTGAATGAAAACATCATGCCTAGTAAACATAATTGTTAAAATTAAAGTCATTAATTAGGGGTTCTCGGCTTATTTATTCACAATAACTTGTGCTCTCCACTCTGATAAAATCATTAATCAACAATTACATATATCTACTACAAGGTGTTCTTGTGTTGACATGATGTGACAGACTACAGCACAATTGCAAATAAATTAGCAGTCTTCAAACATGCAACACTTTGACTACTGGAAAAAAAACATAATACAAAAACTTACAACAGGCCAATCTTAAATCTATTTAAAAAAAACAGATAAATCATAAATATACTTTAGACATCAACCAAGAAGCTATGAACACACGCACATCAAGTTTTGATTTTGCAAATAAAATAAAAGTTAAATGAATTAGTAGTGTGTTACCTTTGCTACCAGTTGAGTCTTCTTTGTCGTGATTTTCTTTAGATGCCACCACTTTAATGCAGGCAGTCTTTTGGTCGGAGTCAAAACCGTCTATCTGTAAAGAAGACTATAAATTTAGAATTTTTATAATAATTACTTCAATTAGTATGATTACAAATTTCATCTCTTTAATACAAAGAAAATGTTATTTACTGAATACCTTATTTTACACAAAGAGATATCAGAAAGTATAAACACAATAGCACATAATATATAAACACACATACATCATATCTTCACGCCAAGACCTTTGCGAAGTATGCAGAGAGAATCGAGTGCCAAGTGTCACATTTTTCTGAATACTTGGCTTCTTCCACATTCATTACTCTCTTCATACAAATGTAACGAAAGGACTCGTATTTCCCATAATCTAATAAAATGTCCCTTAGTTTTTTTTGCATGAACCTATAATGTTTTCTTGATATCCTCAAAAGCCCACAGCCAGATGTTTCTCCACAATATTGCAGAGCGAGAAAACTTAATTAGTACATATCCTTCTAGATCTGAAACCAACCTGAGCCCCCCACTTTATAACAACCGTCCTTCAAACATTAATTCTTGCATTCACCTTTCATTTATTTTCCCATACACTTTTAATACTAGACTGACTAAACTGAAAGTCAACACAACAAACCTATCATACCAACTATTATATAATACATTTGAAAAATGATGCTGTTTTGTGTTTTGAGTAGTTCAATTTTTCAATCCAATGGTGAGCCCCTATAAATGTGAGCTATGAGCCCTAATCTAGCTAAGTCACTACCTCAATGTAATGCTGTATTTTTTGTAGGCTGTAGGTGGCCAGAGTAATAGATACAGTATTGTGAATACTATTACGACTAACATACATTATTTGTACATCAGCATGCAATTATTATAATTTAAGCCATCTATGACATTTGTTGTAATTTTATGACTTGTTTCTGAACTAATATAAAATAGTTTTTGACAGTAATTAAACATCAATTAAGTGCAAGCAACCCTTTTTGTTTCATTATAGTATTGTTTAATAGAGACAGAGCTTAAAAATCAATTGAGTGCTGTTTTTACACTAAAGTCAAAATAATAGGTTACAAAAAAGAAGCACATCGAATTGGGTTGGATGTTTTTCTTTTTTGTCAGGATAGTGTTTAAATGCAAAAATAAATTATATAGAAATACCTTAATGCTGTATACGTCAGTATCTTCTTCATCAGATTCATCATCATCTTGTGATGTAACTTGGACAGTAGCACCTCCCTCTATTATAGTCTTTACAGAGCCAATATTTTCGGGCCTTTTAAATACCTATAAAATTAGATTAGTTCATAACAAAACATTTTTTTTGTTTGCAGTTAAAAGAAAACTTATCATTAAACAGACACATTGTGAATATTGAAAAAAAAAGAAAACATTGATTAGTTTGCTTACAACTAAAACACTAAGCAAATATCTTCTTACAATTAAATTTTGTGAATTTTTTTTTATACCTTTAGAGAACCACTTAACATGGACACACTGTTTTGACAATAATTAATAATTGACAGCATACAATATATCAGTGAATCCTGTCCCAAATTATCTTAAAGTATTTATTATTTTATCTTTAAATTAAAAGTCTATTGAGACTAGGAATTAGAATAGGAATCAATTGTTGTTTGTAAGATGTAATACTTATTACTCATAAACAACTCATTGATTTGATTAATTGTGGCTGGCTTTTATTCTGTTCCATTGTTATGAAATTTTGTATGCCTATCGGGTAGGTCTGAGAATTATTCACATCTACTTCTCATACCCCTAAGGGCAGATAGTAATACATTTTAAAACATGTTAAATATGGTCACTATGAACTTGATATCCTGGGATCCAAATTACACTATTATATTCTAAAACTCCACAACAATACTTGTATATACCTGTAATACTTAACCAAGAATTTTATAGTCACAACGAAATTGTTAGTTTATCCCTATCACTAATTTGTTACTATCGGTGTGGTTATTAAAACTTTACTGAATTTTAAGGGCGAGCTGAGTACTTAGCCTCAGAATTTATAATTTAACTTGTCGGGATTATCTATAACAGCAATGGAAATCTCGACTTGGTTCTGTAGTTCGATTATTGGCAGGGGAAAGGGGTCTTGAAGCTCAAAGTTCAGAGTTAGGCACCGAATGGAATAGAGGTTTTAGATAGTATATGTGTAGGGATTTTCTGGAAGATTGACATTTGCCACCGTTATGCGAGTCTTCTAAAGCAGTTAAAGTCCTTATTATAGCCATTACACACATTTAGATTTTTTACATGAGAATCTAATAAACTGGCATTTAGCTTCATTAAACAATATTGATTGCACCCTAATCAGAATGCAAATTTTTCATATAGGTTTTCTGTTGATATGACTATAAATCTTTAAACCATCTGCATAAATATTATTATTTATAAACATTACAAAACACTTTTTTTATAGAAGAGGTTTTTTATAGAAAAACAAAAGCTAAAGCTATTTGTAGTCATACTACCTTATATGTTTGTTAAATATAAATATAAATAAATATTACTGGACCAAATTACACAAATTGACCTAACCCCAAAGTAAGCAAATTAAATGCTTGTGTTATGGGTGT